>CAWUFW010025232.1:0-48080 GCA_963921515.1 Calotriton arnoldi
CAGTTCGCATACACAGTGTAATTTTGCAGTTCATCATCCCCATAACAGCACCCACGTTGGAATCACGACAGAGGCAAGTATGGTGTATTAGTGTGTTTATTGTGATACATTTGTGTTAATAGTGCATAGGATGGGTTGTGCTGTACATGAATCTTGCAATCCCAAGTTCCTAGGTGAATTGAAAGTCCGGGTAGACAGGATCCCCAGTATCGGGGCCACAGTTGTCTGACACATTGGTCCAACTTGTACTCCCCATGCAATGTGTGGGAGTAGTGTTGCCGTCAACAGGGTGAACAGTCTGTGCACAAAGGCGAACATCCAGAACAGGTTCAGGCTTCCTGGGAGTTGCGCTTGGCCATCGGCCTCTCACTTTTCCCTCCTCGGACGACCCCTCTTCTTGGGGGGGGCCCTCAAGTGCAGGCTGCTGCGGTGCAGGGGACTCTCCGCCAGAGTCCTCCTCCCTCCCTGTGGCAGTTGCAGTTTGTTCGGCACCAGATGTTGTTGGCACACAGGGAGGTGTGGACTGGTTGCTGTTCATCTGGCGGAGGCATTGTAAAATGTCCCTGTGCACCGCCGTCATCTCATGCAGTGCATCCCACTTGGACTCCACGCGGGACATGTGTGAGTCCACACGGGACATGTGTGACTCCACGTGGGACATGTGGGAGTCCAAGCGGGCATGATGGGCAGCCTGCTGCTGTTTAATGTCTCTGAGGAGCCCCACTACCTGGCTGAGCTCTCCGGTGCTGGACTGGTACGCATCAGCTATGCGTACCAGTTGTGGGTCGTCATGCACACCAGCAACGTCTGCAAGCAGCGACCTCTGTCTCCCACCCCTCCCACCACCCCTGCTGACATGTGCAGTGTGTGCAGTGGCACGCACAGATAACCCTGGTCCACCTTGGGGGTTGGTGGTGGTGGTGGTGTCCATGGCCCCAGGTTGGTCCAGGGTCACTGTGCTGGTGTTGCTCCTTATTCTGTCCATGTCGGCAGGGATGGTATTCGTGGTGACAGTCGTTGTAGGGGTGGGTGCAGGGGGTGCAGCTGGTGGTCCTGCTGGTGCTGCAGCTGGTGGTCCTGCTGGTGCTGCATGTTGACTTGCACCGGATGTGCCAGGTTGTTCTTCATCGTCCGAGGAGGACAGAGGCTGTACGACGCCAGTGAGCTCGGCATCCTCTTGAGCCTGGGACTGGGACTCCTCAGCGTCTGCTGCTGTGTCCCCATCATCACCTGTTTTTGGGAGACACAAACAATGTATGTCATGTTTCTGCAGGCATCAGTGGTTGACACACATGACAGTTGTGACTGTGCCTCTGGGTGCGGGCCTGTACATTGCATTGTCCTAAGTCGTCACAGTCAGGGGTTGATATTGGTGTGGCACATTGTCCTGCATTATTTGGGTATTGCTATGTATTTTCTGGGGTGTGAACATGGTCTGCATTGCTTGTGTTTGGTTGACAGCCAGACCTCCTTCCCACCCAGCCAGCCAGTCAGTTATCCCACCATGGAACGTGCTTGCGTTGCAGGGAGTGTAAGTTGTCTCTCAGGATGTCAGTCAGTGGTGTCCTGCTGTTTGTTGGTGCACAGTTGGCAGCAGGGCCTTGTGCTCCCCACAGCAGTAGCCAGTGTCAGCCATCTTGTGAGTCCTTCTCCACTCCCTGTGATGTGAGCATGGTTCAGGGTGGTGTTGATGGGCCAGTTGTGAGGCTGAGCAATGTCTGTGACTACGACTCCCATCATGCTATTGCCTCCACCCCCTTCCCAGCATGCCCATGCTTCCTTCCTTTTGACTCTGCTTCCCTGTGGGGTGGGCTGGCTGTGCTGACAGGATGGCTGGGAGTGTTGTCCTGGCAGTTGTTTGGCTAAGAGTCCCAAGAGTGTCCCTGTGCTTCACACAACATAACCCAGGGTGGTGGTGCTTGTGGGATCTTATGTTAGGATGGAGGGCATTGCATTCTACCAGGTGGGTACTGTGGAGTTTGTGTTGGGGGGGGGGTGTGAGGGGAGGTGCTGGTGACTATAGTCAGTGCTGCAAGTCCCCCTTCCCACCCAGCCAGCCAGCCAGTTATCCCACCATGGAACGTGCTTGCATTGCAGGGAGTGTAAGTTGTCTCTCAGGATGTCAGTCAGTGGTGTCCTGCTGTTTGTTGGTGCACAGTTGCCAGCAGGGCCTTGTGCTCCCCACAGCAGTAGCCAGTGTCAGCCATCTTGTGAGTCCTTCTCCACTCCCTGTGATGTGAGCATGGTTCAGGGTGGTGTTGATGGGACAGTTGTGGGGGTGAGCTATGTCTGTGACTACGACTCCCATCATGCCATTGCCTCCACCCCACTTGCCAGCATTCCCATACTTACTTGCTTTTGTGTGGAGTTCAGTGGGTGTGGGTGTGAGGGCAATGGCAAGATGGCTGACAGTGGTGTCCTGCTGTTGGTTGGTGTGCAGTACCCAGCATGCCCTTGTGCTCCCCACGACACAGCAACAGTGTCAGACATCTTTGATGGGCCTTTCCACTCTCTGTGGGATGTGCATGCGTGAGTGTGAGCTTGCTGGGCCATGTGGTGGGGGATGTAGGGCTGTGACTACAACTCCCATCATGCTATTGCCTCCACCACCCTTCCCAGCATGCCCATGCTTCCTTCCTTTTGACTCTGCTTCCCTGTGGGGTGGGCTGGCTGTGCTGACAGGATGGCTGGGAGTGTTGTCCTGGCAGTTGTTTGGCTAAGAGTCCCAAGAGTGTCCCTGTGCTTCCCACAACATAACCCAGGGTGGTGGTGCTTTGTGGGATCTTGTGTTAGGATGGAGGGCATTGCATTCTACCAGGTGGGTACTGTGGAGTTTGTGTTGGGGGTGTGAGGGGAGGTGCTGGTGACTATAGTCAGTGCTGCAAGTCCCCCTTCCCACCCAGCCAGCCAGATATCCCACCATGGAACGTGCTTGCATTGCAGGGAGTGTAAGTTGTCTCTCAGGATGTCAGTCAGTGGTGTCCTGCTGTTTGTTGGTGCACAGTTGCCAGCAGGGCCTTGTGCTCCCCACAGCAGTAGCCAGTGTCAGCCATCTTGTGAGTCCTTCTCCACTCCCTGTGATGTGAGCATGGTTCAGGGTGGTGTTGATGGGCCAGTTGTGAGGCTTAGCAATGTCTGTGACTACGACTCCCATCATGCTATTGCCTCCACCCCCTTCCCAGCATGCCCATGCTTCCTTCCTTTTGACTCTGCTTCCCTGTGGGGTGGGCTGGCTGTGCTGACAGGATGGCTGGGAGTGTTGTCCTGGCAGTTGTTTGGCTAAGAGTCCCAAGAGTGTCCCTGTGCTTCACACAACATAACCCAGGGTGGTGGTGCTTTGTGGGATCTTGTGTTAGGATGGAGGGCATTGCATTCTACCAGGTGGGTACTGTGGAGTTTGTGTTGGGGGGTGTGAGGGGAGGTGCTGGTGACTATAGTCAGTGCTGCAAGTCCCCCTTCCCACCCAGCCAGCCAGATATCCCACCATGGAACGTGCTTGCATTGCAGGGAGTGTAAGTTGTCTCTCAGGATGTCAGTCAGTGGTGTCCTGCTGTTTGTTGGTGCACAGTTGCCAGCAGGGCCTTGTGCTCCCCACAGCAGTAGCCAGTGTCAGCCATCTTGTGAGTCCTTCTCCACTCCCTGTGATGTGAGCATGGTTCAGGAGTGGTGTTGATGGGCCAGTTGTGAGGCTGAGCAATGTCTGTGACTACGACTCCCATCATGCTATTGCCTCCACCCCCTTCCCAGCATGCCCATGCTTCCTTCCTTTTGACTCTGCTTCCCTGTGGGGTGGGCTGGCTGTGCTGACAGGATGGCTGGGAGTGTTGTCCTGGCAGTTGTTTGGCTAAGAGTCCCAAGAGTGTCCCTGTGCTTCACACAACATAACCCAGGGTGGTGGTGCTTTGTGGGATCTTGTGTTAGGATGGAGGGCATTGCATTCTACCAGGTGGGTACTGTGGAGTTTGTGTTGGGGGGGTGTGAGGGGAGGTGCTGGTGACTATAGTCAGTGCTGCAAGTCCCCCTTCCCACCCAGCCAGCCAGATATCCCACCATGGAACGTGCTTGCATTGCAGGGAGTGTAAGTTGTCTCTCAGGATGTCAGTCAGTGGTGTCCTGCTGTTTGTTGGTGCACAGTTGCCAGCAGGGCCTTGTGCTCCCACAGCAGTAGCCAGTGTCAGCCATCTTGTGAGTCCTTCTCCACTCCCTGTGATGTGAGCATGGTTCAGGGTGGTGTTGATGGGCCAGTTGTGAGGCTGAGCAATGTCTGTGACTACGACTCCCACCATGCTATTGCCTCCACCCCCTTCCCAGCATGCCCATGCTTCCTTCCTTTTGACTCTGCTTCCCTGTGGGGTGGGCTGGCTGTGCTGACAGGATGGCTGGGAGTGTTGTCCTGGCAGTTGTTTGGCTAAGAGTCCCAAGAGTGTCCCTGTGCTTCACACAACATAACCCAGGGTGGTGGTGCTTTGTGGGATCTTGTGTTAGGATGGAGGGCATTGCATTCTACCAGGTGGGTACTGTGGAGTTTGTGTTGGGGGGGTGTGAGGGGAGGTGCTGGTGACTATAGTCAGTGCTGCAAGTCCCCCTTCCCACCCAGCCAGCCAGATATCCCACCATGGAACGTGCTTGCATTGCAGGGAGTGTAAGTTGTCTCTCAGGATGTCAGTCAGTGGTGTCCTGCTGTTTGTTGGTGCACAGTTGCCAGCAGGGCCTTGTGCTCCCCACAGCAGTAGCCAGTGTCAGCCATCTTGTGAGTCCTTCTCCACTCCCTGTGATGTGAGCATGGTTCAGGGTGGTGTTGATGGGCCAGTTGTGAGGCTGAGCAATGTCTGTGACTATGACTCCCATCATGCTATTGCCTCCACCCCCCTTCCCAGTATGCCCATGCTTCCTTCCTTTTGACTCTGCTTCCCTGTGGGGTGGGCTGGCTGTGCTGACAGGATGGCTGGGAGTGTTGTCCTGGCAGTTGTTTGGCTAAGAGTCCCAAGAGTGTCCCTGTGCTTCACACAACATAACCCAGGGTGGTGGTGCTTTGTGGGATCTTGTGTTAGGATGGAGGGCATTGCATTCTACCAGGTGGGTACTGTGGAGTTTGTGTTGGGGGGTGTGAGGGGAGGTGCTGGTGACTATAGTCAGTGCTGCAAGTCCCCCTTCCCACCCAGCCAGCCAGATATCCCACCATGGAACGTGCTTGCATTGCAGGGAGTGTAAGTTGTCTCTCAGGATGTCAGTCAGTGGTGTCCTGCTGTTTGTTGGTGCACAGTTGCCAGCAGGGCCTTGTGCTCCCCACAGCAGTAGCCAGTGTCAGCCATCTTGTGAGTCCTTCTCCACTCCCTGTGATGTGAGCATGGTTCAGGGTGGTGTTGATGGGCCAGTTGTGAGGCTGAGCAATGTCTGTGACTACGACTCCCATCATGCTATTGCCTCCACCCCCTTCCCAGCATGCCCATGCTTCCTTCCTTTTGACTCTGCTTCCCTGTGGGGTGGGCTGGCTGTGCTGACAGGATGGCTGGGAGTGTTGTCCTGGCAGTTGTTTGGCTAAGAGTCCCAAGAGTGTCCCTGTGCTTCACACAACATAACCCAGGGTGGTGGTGCTTTGTGGGATCTTGTGTTAGGATGGAGGGCATTGCATTCTACCAGGTGGGTACTGTGGAGTTTGTGTTGGGGGGTGTGAGGGGAGGTGCTGGTGACTATAGTCAGTGCTGCAAGTCCCCCTTCCCACCCAGCCAGCCAGATATCCCACCATGGAACGTGCTTGCATTGCAGGGAGTGTAAGTTGTCTCTCAGGATGTCAGTCAGTGGTGTCCTGCTGTTTGTTGGTGCACAGTTGCCAGCAGGGCCTTGTGCTCCTCACAGCAGTAGCCAGTGTCAGCCATCTTGTGAGTCCTTCTCCACTCCCTGTGATGTGCGCATGGTTCATGGTGGTGTTGATGGGACAGTTTTGGGGCGGGCAATATGTGTGACTGCGACTCCCATGATGCTATTGGCTACACTGACTTGGCCAGCATACACAGAATTCCTTCCTTTGAGTGGTCTTCACTGTGTGTTGGTGTTGTTGTGGTGGCTACATGTGTGGATGTGTTTGTTAGTTCTATTTGTGCCACTGCCTAGCTGTAGTTGTGGTTGTGTTTGTACATGTGTTGGCACGGTTGGATGTGACTTTTTTGATGGCATGTGTTGTGTTTCTCTGACTGACATACACATTTTGGGATGATTCTGTTCTGGTTGCTGTGTGATTGCTATGAGTGCATGGTTTGACTCTCCCCTTGACAGTGATGTGTGTGTGTTTTGTGGCAGTATATTGTGTACATTTGTTGTGTACTCACCAGGCTCTGGGATGTCCTCTAGTCCATATATGCTCACTGGCGGTAGGATGGCCCGCACCTTCTCCTCCCAGGGCCTGAGGTATATTGGCTTGGCAGGAGGGCCACTGCCGGTGTGTTGGCTGTTGATGTAGTCTTGCTTCAGCAGTTTCCGTACCCTCCTGCGCACGTCATACCACCTGTTCTGGATGTCGGTCCTTGTGCGCCGACATGGTGATTGTGCGTTCACCCTGTTGATGATCCTCTCCCACATCTTGGTTTTCTGCGACATGGGGGTCTGTTGGACCAATGTGCCAAACAGCTGTGGCTCTACCCTGAGGATCTCGTCTACCAGGACTTCCAATTCACAATCTAGGAACTTGTGATTCTTCTTGGGGGGCATGGTGATGGGTGGTGATGGTGAGTGATGTGTGTGTTGGTGTGCAGGTGAGGGTGTGTGAGTGTGTGTTTTGCTGGGTGTATGTGAGGTAGGTATTTGTAGGTGTGCTGATGGTGTGTGGCTTGTGTGAGGGATGAGCTGTGGGTGTGTGGTTGCTTCCTCTTGGGTGCTGGCAGTGGAATGGCATTTGCAAAGGCTCATGGTAGTGATTTGTGTCCTTTATATAGGTGGAGTTGTGGGTGTGTCTTTGTTCTCTGTCCCCACCCCCCCAGTATTTATTGGCTTGGTAATTGCTTGTTTGGCCTTTTATTTGGGTGATTTTTCCTTTGTGCTGTTTGTGTATGTTGGAAACGTTCTTGTGACCGAGTCGGACCCTGCATTGGTCTCGTACGGTGTTTTCCGTTTCGTTCACGCTGTGTTTGTGCAGTTTTCTATGCTGCGTACGCGTCGGTCGCGGTGTATTGTGTTGCTTCGGCTCGGTTTTGTATGCGTGTCGGTCGTACGGCTTGTCCTCCGTCCGACTCGCTCGTGGTTTTCGCGCCTTGCATCGTACTTAGCGGTTTGGAGTTAGCGTGTACGTTTCGGTCGGATTTGTTCCGGGTGCGTGTCGGTCGGTTGGATTCGCGTGTTTTTCCGGCCGGATTGCTGTTTTCCGTGCGGCTCGGTCGGTCGGCTTGGTTTCGTTGCGTGTCGGTCGGATTTTTCGCGCCTTGCATCGTACTTGGCGTGTCGGGCGCCACGGGTGCGTGTCGGTCGGTATTTTTTCCGGATCCGAGTCGGTCGGTGCTTTTTCCGGCCCGAATCGGAATCGACCCCTTTGTAGTACGTTTTGTAGCATGTTGTGTAGTACTAAAACTATACTATCAAGTGCAGTTTGTGAATCAGGCCCACAACGTGCAGCTGAGTGCAGCCCTGGTCAGAAAGTGAAAAAGCTTTAAAAAAAATAGATTAAGTCTTTGTTTTAAAGCACTGTCATTCTGTGTCACGCACGACAATACACAACCCCTGCTCCTTTGACAGTGTGGAGGCTGGCCGACCCAGTCATGGCAGATACATATGCGTAAATGCTCTGAGTTTCAACCCTTGCACCCTGCTTCTGGCTGGCACATGAACTCAACTTTTCAGCCACCATGCACCTCCTATTATTAGCTGCACCAGTGCAACAGCACAAAATCCTGGACTGCACTGCTTGAGACATCTTGTTACAACATTCTCGTTCAGGAAAATTTCCCATTCTGCTCTACACTGAGAGGCTGTTGAGTGTCAATCTCAGCTCAGCAAACATTGCCAGTGTTTTACCAGTGTGATTGAGCCAGATGTAAGTTAATGACCCCCATTTTCATCACTAAATCTTCGTTTAGCTGTTTCTAAGAGTACTCTTGGCTGCCATGGGCATAACGCCATGCATGTGCGAGTGTTTGGCACGGATACAGTGAGCCTTGCGTAGAAAGGGTTTTAGCAGTCACAGACCCTTTGGTTTGCTAAATCAGAGGATTTGCAAACACCTTAAACCATTTTTTAAATGTACTAAACCCATTTAACGATTCAGAAAATTGCTTCCAAATCAATAAATGGGTTTAGAATACCATTCGGAATAGCTATTAAAAGGGGTGTGTTAAGGGTTCTTCTTCCAAATATAGATTGCTTATGGTATGTATTAATGTTTTGCAATCGATATCCGGTCACAAGATATTAATATTTTACCACTAACTCGAAGGAGGTGGTAAGCCATTCACAAACAAGAATTGTTATTAGTTGCAATTTAGGATTTCTTATTTGGAATCTTTATAATTGAGGCCCATTGTGCGGTCAACCATCCAGCAGCTGGTTCCCACCAGCTTGAGTGTAACGGTGTGCAGCTGGTTAAGAAATTTCACTGCAGGCATCACTGCTTTAATGTGGTGCTATGCTACCTTGTCACCAGGTGTGGTGGGGGGGTGTGGGGAATGCAGCTGGGCCTCCTGATTGACAGGTCACACCACAACGTTGCCAAGAACCTATGGGCACAGGTTTCGTGCCACTTAGTTCCTCATGGATGAGAGGGCAATGAAAAAGGAGTTACCCAATTGTGCACATTTGCCAACCCTCCCCCGTGCCTAAACTTTAACCCACAGCCTACACCACAACTAGAAGAGAATTTGACTGTTCCAACTGCTCGGCAGGTATATCTCTAATAATCAATCAATCACTCACGGTTTGTTAAGCATAACTACTCATCCAAAAGGGTCTCAAGGTTCTGTGGGGGGGGGGGGGCGCAGCTCCTGGATATTCAGGGCAATTCGTCGAAGAGCCAGGTCTTGAGGTCCTTCATGAACTTGGAGAGTGTTGGCATCTGTCGGAGGTGGAGAGGGAAGGTGTTCCATGCCTTGGCCGCGAGGAAGGAGAAGGAACGGCCTCCTGTTCTAGTCTTCTTGATGCACAGCACCGTAGCAAGGGAGAGTTGGGCTGAGCGGAGGGATCTTTGGGGTGCGTGGAACGAGAGGCGGTGGTTCAGGTAGGCAGGTCTGGTGTTGTGGAGGGTTTTGTGGGCATAGGTGAGGAGTTTGAAGGTAATTCTCTTATCCACGGGGAGCCAATGTAGGGTCCATAGGTGTTGGGTGATGTGGCAGTGGCGCTGTAGGTTGAGGACTAGTCTGGCGGAGGCGTCCTGGACTTTCTGGAGTTTGCAGGTGAGGTTCTTGTTGATCCAGGCGTAGAGTGCGTTGCTGTAGTCCAATCTGCTGCTGATGAGGGCGTGGGTGACGGTTTTCCTGTGTTTGAGGGGAATCCAGTTGAAGGTCTTTCGCAGGAGACGGAGGGTGTGGAAGCAGGAGGAAGAGACAGCGCTGGTTTGGCAGTCCATTTTGAGTTCCGAGTCCAGGATGATTCCTAATTTGCATGTGTGGTCAGTGGGGGGGTGGGTTCCTGAGGGCGGGGGCCACCAGGTGTCGTTCCAGGCGTTGGGGTATAAGCCCATGATGAGTACTTCAGTTTTGTCCGTGTTTAGTTGTAGGCAGCTGTTCTTCATCTACCTGGTGACTACTTCCACTCCTTCTTGAAAGTTGTTTTTGGAGATGTTGGGTTCGTTGGATAGGGAGAGGATGAGTTGGGTGTCGTCTGCATAGAATATAATGTTAAGTCCGTGGGATCTGATGATGGGTGTGAGCCGGCCATGTAGACGTTGAACAGGGTGGGGCTGATGGAGGATCTTTGGGGAACTCCGCAGGTGGTCGGTGTGGGATCCGAGAGGAAGGGTGGGAGTCTGAGCCGTTGCGTTCTGCCGGATAGGAATGAGCAGATCCAGTCGAGGGCCTTGTTCCGTATTCCTGCGTCGTGAAGTCTGCGGGCTAGGGTGCAGTGAGAGACTGTGTCGAAGGCTGTGGAGAGGTCCAGGAGGATGAGGGCCACAGTCTCTCCTCTGTCGAGGAGGGAGCGGATGTCGTCTGTCGCGGTGAGGAGGGTGGTTTCGGTCCTGTGGTTTTTCCTGAAACCGGATTGGGAGGAGTCGAGGATGTTGTTTTCTTCTATGAAGGAGGCAATTTGGCTTTTGACAGCTTTTTCTATGACTTTCGCTGGGTACGGGAGTAAGGAGATCGGTCTGAAGTTTTTGAGGATGGTGGGGTCCGCCGATGTTGAAGAGGTTGTCCAGGAGGGAGGTGGAGTTGGGATCTTGGAGGTTGTCGCCGGGGGAAGTTGAGGTCTCCCAGCAATGTGTAGTTGGTGGAGGTGATGGCTTGCGGGGTGATGATGTCGGTGATGGAGTCGGAGAAAGGTGTGTGGGGTCTGTAAATGAGGGTGCCTCGGAGGGTGGTGGTCGGGTTGGTCTGTATCTTGAAGTGAAGGTGTTTTATCAGGTCTGTGGGCCCATCAGTGTGGGTTCTCAGTCTGAGGTTGGATTTGTGGGCAATGGTGATGCCTCCTCCGGGAAAGTTGCGGCGGTCCTTCTGGATGATCTTGTAGCCTTCGGGGATAGCGATCGCGCTGTCAGGTCCCGAAGCAGCGTTCGTCCAGGTTTCTGTGAAAAAGGCGACATCGGGGTGGTGCTGTCGAGGAGGTCCCAGATTTCCGCAGTGTGTCTGTGGAGGGAGAGGATGTTGAGGAGGATGCGTTGCAGGGTTTGGGGTGCGGTGGAGTTGTGGCGGGGGGGTTGAGGTGGGTCCTGGGTCTCGGCAAAGGCGAAGGAGTGGCGACAGTGGCGGCAGGTGAAGGGTCCGTGGGTGTCTATATAATAGGATTATTTAATAACTACCTATCTTCCCACATGGCACCTAATAATATTACTTATTAACTTCAGAAAGGGTGACCATTACATCAAACTAAAAGGTGAAGATTTCACACGATGCACTTTTTTCGAATACAAGTACTGATCGAATTGGAAAACTGACTTAGCACGAATTTGTGAATCACCTTTGAACGCATGTAACTTACCACGAAACACTAATTTCACATTAAAAATTAGTAATAACCAACAGTGATGAATCACAATTATTTGATTTCGTATATTGGTCTTTTACAAAAGAAAAACAAATAACTATTGAGATTTTATAGAATAATAAAATGGAGGAAAGGCTGCAGGAGGGCAAAGGAAGGATGGGAGAAAAGAGTATGTGGGGCATAACACAGTGGAGGTCTGGAAGCAGCAGTGTGAGTAAAAGAGAACTTTTCATTATCTATCACAGGACACATTAAGGTGTGCATTATGATAGCACAGTGGATCTTGTGCCAACTGTAGAGATCAATAAACAAGCAGCTGGTCACAAGTTTGAATATGGGCAGGCTGACACAATGTTTCATCTCTCCAAGCTAAATAAAACGAGCAGCATTTAGGTGGATAATAACAACTCCTATTATTAAAAAAGTCAATAGACAAATACAAATTGTGTATGTTATAGAATTATGCAATAAAATAAAATATTATTAATGGTGGTACACTGAACATGAAAGGTATGATGGGTGTGGAAGGTAGTAGTGATGTATTGTGTAATGCAGTGGGATGTGGTGTTGTGCAGTGTTTTTCGGTGGGTTCAGGTGAGGTGTCGTGTGGTGGAGTTTTTTTTTACCTATGATGCAGTGTTCTTTATATATAATTGCTAAAAGTAGAAATGTTTAAAGTTTCTGGTATTTTCAGGATCTTCTTCCTCATGGCTTCTCACTTATGGCCAGAATGGAGCTAAGAAGTTGTTCCCTTTTTTCTCACCTCACATTCATTTTGGCAAAGTCAGCCCTGCTCTGGAAGAAACTCCCTTCTGCTCACACCATCTTGTATTGTGTTTAAGTTCTTGATATCTTTCTCACCTTAAGGATGACTGTCCACTCATTGTTTCTACCATCACTGGATATCCTGTTGTACTGCAAGATCGGGTATAAGGGTTTAAAGTTATCATATTTCAGTATATGACAAATGTCTTGTGAAATGCATGATTTTCCACATATTTTTCAAAACTTGGTTGAGGGGAAAACCAAAAAACCCTATGAAGAGATAGGGCATGCTTTCTGCTCTACCTTGCACTATTCAGCATGGGGACTGGTATGGAAAAAGTTGCCCCAGCTGCTTTTGGTTGCCAGTCTGGCCAGGGCCAGACTGGGAAACCAAAAGAGGCCCTGGCAAAAATGCTTGATCCAGCCCTGTTCCCTTTGTCTTCTTGAGCTAACGCTCTCTTTCTATCCATCCATTCTCTCTCCTTATCTCCTCGCCCTCTAATAACTTTCTGTCTACCTTCTCCTTCCCTTCCCTTCCTTTCTCTCTCCCTTAAAGCCCCACTGTGACTCCGGCAGTTACCTTCAGGGAGCTGTGGAAAGTGGCAGATGCAATGGGAACAGCCCTGGTCTTCATAACCAGCCTCTAGGGTCTCCAGCCCACTAGGGAAATACCCGAAGGACTAAAAGGTCTTTCCAGCCCTGAGTCTGGCTCTGGTCTAAGACGTTTGTATATTAGGAAGAGGAGCAGATCAAACCAGGGGTAATTTACTCTTTACCCCAAAATATAGACTACTGCTGAGAGTTACATTCAGGGGCAGCACAGGATAGGATGAGAGGGTGAGTTAGTTACAGGTTAATTTAGATGTGAAATCTGTTGACTCTTCAAAGTAAGAAAAGACATGCTCACATGTATTATCATTTGTAACTTAATTTATATCTGCTCCCTCCCCCTTAGAGGTCGTAATATTCCCTAGGTGTCTAGCCCTCATGAGTCTCAGACCCCTTATTCCAACATATATTCCTTAACAGACACCTATTAAGGGGGGCAAGGTTAGCCGCTTCTGCCATTTCTGATTCTTTAGTTCCTTTTCTGTCTGTTTTTTGTAACCTTTACCTAACTTGGCTTAGTGGCCCACCATGAAAGTTGCCCCATGTTTTTACAAAAATAATACTCCAGCACTCCGAAAATTACAGATATAAGAGAATGTTTGTATGTCATAATTTCAAGGACAAAAGTATTGTGGGACCCAAATATTTAGGCTTTAATATCGAGGACCAAGGTAAGCGAGCAAGCGCATATATTAGAACAGAGGTATTCAAACTGTGGGGCGCGACCCCCAGGGGGGCCGTGGAGTCTTGGGAAGGGGGTCGAGCATTTCCAGGCGTCGTTTCTGCCTGGAATCCTGAACATGTGCTCACCGTCTAGGACGTCTAGGACGCTTCATTCTGATCTTTAAAATGCTTCAGCTTAAGTTAATTGAGGCTTCTGTGCTGTGAAATGAAGAGGCCTGGCAGACAGGTAAAACAGTCCTTCGTGCCAGGGTGCCTGCTTTCCTGAATAAAATGCAAACCTGCGGTATGAGTTAATCTGCAAATGTAAAAGGTGCTTGGGAGCAGTTCTGGCTTTAATTGCTCGATTCACTTCAAGCATTGTGATGGCAAAGATTTGGTTTTTTTGAGTGGTAGTACTAAGAGTTTTACAACTGGGCTGTGAAGTGCATGTTTTTAATCGTAATTGTATTTACACAGCACGTTGTACCCCTGAGGAGGTGTTGAAGGGACAGTTATGCAAAAAAAGAAATGCATTACTTATGGTCATATGTTACTAAAATCTACATTTTGGAAGCTCCATTTTATCTTAAAACAATTTGCACAGTTTGTAGCAGTCTATCTTTTAATGTGAGTAATGCAAGCATAAAATAATGACTTACACATTCAAAGTGCTTTCTGTCACAAGCTGTGACCTCGTAGCACTAAAAATGCACAAGTCACTTTTCTCCTCTGCACCAACCAAATTTAATTCTGTGGCTCTCTGGTTATACACAGACCTCTGCAGTGCATTAACTAATAGTGGTTTCATAATGTACTACAGTGCATTTCCCTCTGAGTAACAACTTTTTAAAATTTATTTTTCATTTAAGCTACCCATTATTTTATATGTAGCTACCTGATGGTGAAAGATCTAAAGAACTAACAAAATATTTTGGGGCAGATTTATTAGAGGCTTGCGCAGCCGGAGCGTCACTTGTTTTTGAAGCTCCGGCGGCCCAAGCGTCTCAATCATATCTATGAGGCAGCGCAAAGTCACTCTGCGTGACTTTGCATGGCCTCATAGATATGGAGTAAGACAAAGCAGTGCAAGTTGCTGCGTTGCCTTACTCTATGTCAAGTAGGCGTTCCATGGGTATTGCGATGGGTGTTCCCACGCAACACCTATGGATTTTGATGCTGCCCCAGATTTACAAAACCATGTAAACCTGGGGCAGCGGCAAAACCTTACTCCTCCCCATAGCAGGCGAAATGAGGAGAAATGTTTTCATTTCTCCACGTTATTTCCTCTTTCCATGTGTGCTGCATTTTGCAGCACACATAAAAAGTGGAAAACCCCTTTCTGGATTGTTTTTGCGCAGGAAGGTGCCCCTTCCTGCACAAAAGTAATCCTGCCTACATGTCCGCTTTGTGGAATCCATTTTGTATTTCTGTCAGCCATTTTGGCTGCCATGTGCTACCATGTGCTCGCCATGTGCTCTGTCCTACCTTCCTGTTAACTGCTCTTGAAATCTGCCTAGAGACAAGTTAACTTTAGTTCCTCTTGCTTTGCACATGCTCAGTTGAGCTTGCAGCTGTTTCAAGTTTATAAATGTCATGATGTGTCTACTAAAAGTAGAAACTGTTATCTCCACCCACTTGTCGACTGTGCATTCTCTGTATGACCTTATATGTACCTACAACCAGCATTTGTGTTTGTACCGCCTTCATTTGAGCCCCTGTGTGGGTATAAAAGGACCAGGATCCTTCCATTCAGTGTGCTACTTCATGCATTACTGAAGGGTGATGTGTGAATGTTAGCTCCACCTTATAAGGTTTAATAAACTCTGTCTTTTATATTTCAGTTTCTGTGCCAACTTCTTCCTAAGTGTCTGAGGACTCTGTGCAGAGAAGGGAGAACCCCTAAGCACTGGTAGGCCTTGCTGAGGCTCACTACAACAGTGGGAATTGGGGGTGTTTATGGTTGCCGATAGTTTTCGATGAAGAGGAGTACCAAGTTCTAGAAATTTTTATCAGGAGGTTGTCCTTAAGCCTAAAAAATTTGGACAGGGGGGTCTCGGCATCAAAAAGTTTGAAGATCTCTGTATTAGAAGTATGGATTGACTATTCCTCACTTCACGTCTACAAACCTTGATGATATAGATATATATATATATATTGTCATGGTATATATATATTCACAAAAATAAAACAAAAGAAAAACATACGTTATAGTTAGGAAAACTTTATTTATGTTTAGTATACAAACCCAACTTAAACTACACAAACATTAGAAATTCTAAAGTTATAGTTATCTCTTACATTTATGATTGCTGCGTCACTAACGCACTTATTTATATCTTATTTGTGCAAAGCACACTTTAAGCTACACAACCATAACAAATTCAAAGGTTATACAAAATTGGTGAATTTATCATTTAGGCACCACTTTCACATTACTATAAGTCATACTTATAACTCACATACACAAAAATAAGCACCAGCATTGTGGATCCTAATGTCGCACTAGCGTATCATAAATATTCATACGCTCTACTTTTCTTGGCCCCACTCCGTAGAAGCCACAAATATTAAACAACAGACATGGCAATTGAAAAGGAGCATCAGCTGTTTCACAAAGATTGTTTTACTCTATTCCCAGCTAAGGTTCAAGCATTTTGATGTCCAATAACATCTCAAATATGAATAGTTTAAAGTAATTCAATTTCCAGGAGTCTAGTGTATGATTTTAGTTAGTTATAACTTTATTCGATTTTCTTCCAAATCATAAAAGTACATAGAAAGTATATCATGCAATGTAAAAATCTCCCAACATTCAATACAATATGAACATAAAATCCTCTTAAAGATAAAAACGCATGGATTAAAAATAGATCATCTCATCAATTAAAAACCTACTGTCCTGTTAAAACCAGCCCTTGATAATTCATTTTCAGCGCCCATTAACAACCCCTGATAAAAGAAACGTGATAAATAGTAACAAATAGTGGATGTTTTTAACATCTGGAGAAAGTAAAAAGCTGGCCGCACTTGAATAGAGTTCTGATTCAACAGAAGAGGCCGGTCTAAGTTGTGGCGCAGTTGGTTAAATCTACGACATTTCATAACAGTATGGAAAGTATCAGGGAGGTACACATGATCACAAGAGCAAGGAGGGAGATCCGAGACTGTACACCAAGCCCCTCTAGGTAACAAAAGCTGATAAATCTTGCTATACCTGAAGTAAGTCAGGAGCCTCCTATGATATGAAGACATTTCCCACAGTAGATAAGGTCCAATACCCTGCACTGTCTTGATCATAATGAATTGTCAGAAGGAAAGCTTATGAAGGGCTAAGGCTTCCTGTTCAGAAGCAGCTTTTCAAAAAAGCCTGTTTTACCCAGGGGATGTCCCTCTTGACTATCCCTTCTGGATTGGAAAACAGCTCAGGTCAACCCAAAGACTTAAAACAAGCTTGATATAGGCTAGTCAAGAAATACTCATCGCTCCTTCCAACACCATACAATCGTGTATTATGGGCCTATTAACCAAGAGATCTTTTTTCAATCAGACTGATAGCCAGAATATCATGGGACGAAGGGCAATCCAGTCTGTTATGTAACCAATGCCTACTTCCTCATGCAACATTTTTGAAGGGATGCTTGCAGGAACTTTGTGTAGGCCCCGGACGAAAGAGTTTTTGACCACCTGTAGCTGGTGACACTATACATAACTCCGAATCTCACAGCCACAGCTGGGCAATGACACACAGTTAGCCTTATAGACCTTTAGCATCGCCTCTACATTAGTTTGGCCCAAGCGTCTAGCTAAAAGGACAACCCCCGCAGTGGCCGATTTAAGTTTCAGCGAGTTTTTTCTTCATCAGTGGTTGCCAAGAAAACCTGGAGTATAAAAGAATCCCCAGGTAGGGAAAGTTTTCTACCCTAGAGATGGGATGACCCTTTGACACAAAGGGGCCGATTCCGATTCGGGCCGGAAATCTCTCCGACCGAGCCGGACTCGGAGAGATTTCCGACCGAATCGGACTCTGGCAGCCCGACCGAACGAGTACGATGCGCACGTATGCCATCGGACTCGAGTCGAGTCGGACTCCCATTGAAGTCAATGGGAGCCCGTCGTACAACGCGTACGCGGGCTCCCATTGACTCAATGGGTGCGAGGCGGTCAAGGGCGCACCCTACAGCGGGTGCAGCGTCGAGCGACTCGCGCCGTACACGCACAGGTAGGGGGACCCATGGGTCCCCTGTGTGCGACTCGCGTGGCTACGCGTACAGAGGTCCGACACGGACCCCCAAAGTACGTCTCCGACTGCTCTTTCGAGCCGGAGTGCGCGGCTCGGTCGGACTGCTCGCGGCGTGCATCGTACTCACCCGGCCGGGGAACGTCTCCATTGCGCGGTGCGAGTCGAGTCCGAGCGAGTCGGTCGGTGCGGTTCGACCCGGGAACGAGTCGGTCGGAGCGGTCGGGACGCCCGGACGAGTCGGTCGGCGAATTCGCATCGTACTCGCTCGCCCGGACGCGCGTACGAATCGGTCGGGAAATAGGGCTCCGAATCGGATCCAAAGCTTTTTGACCTGGTATTCCTAGGTCCCACCTCCATCACATGGGATTTGAGATGGTTTGTGGAAAGGTCCAGGCCTTCCATATACCCTGCTTACAGCTCTATCAATCGTTGCAGCCCATTGGCAGTCCTAGACATGAGGACAGCATCGTTCCCATATAGAAAAACTGGTAAACGGCAAGCACCTATAATGGGACGTCTAGATCTTGTTCCAGTGTATGAGTTCAGAATCCAACTTTTATTCATTTATGACTTCAAAAATAACTATTTACAATCAGCCCAGCTAACGTGATTCGTCCCTTAGGACTTCTTCAGGGTTGTGTATTCCTAAATTTCTAAATGGTGTAAACTAGAGCTTCTGGTGCAATATCTTCATAGGGAATCAGTCTCTCTCCTGGGTGGTATAGTACCTGCAATAGGTATCCTGGATATGGGTCTTAAATTAGGTAAACTTGCATTGCTGGAGCCCAGGTGATATTTGCACTGTCATACTAATGGAAGAGAATACTTTAAAAAAAATATTTTAGTAAGTTTTAATTAAATAACAAAATATATTACAAGTCAGGTAAAACAATGCCCCTACGCCCTCTCACAGATAAACAATACCTACTAGTATCACCAACCATTACACCCTATATTTTTACTCCACTGCCACAATGTTATCCTTTCAGTTTAAAGTGATTCTTGTATGTTCTCTTTAGTTTTTTCTCAGGGGTGTCCCCACCCATGCATTATGATTTGAATGGTTTCCACCACAGTACCCAAACCTTCCGTCTCGTGGTACCAGAGGTCATATCCTGGAAAACAGGCCTTTTTTTCTTTCATAGTGTTAATCTCCTTTTTTGACTTTATATCACCTGTGACCCTCATTCCCTGACACAAACTTTGACCCCCTCCTTGGTGTCCCTAACCTGAGATTATGTCAAATGTAGGGTACGCAAGATCATTCATGTCTAAGAAACAGACCCAGAGATAAAAGCGCCATCATTTGGATTAATCTTAATGTAAACATTTGAAGGTCTATCATTTCAGAATTCTTCTATCAAATGATCTAAAAATAACTATAATAAATAATTTAATCAAATAGCAGTGGTTTTCAAAATATATATGATTTATTGACAGCAGTGCAAAGGCCAAGGTGTGTGAGCACCCTCCGCATAATTTGCTGGGGGGGGCCTCAGGTTTTGTTGCGTCACTGCTCCAAACTCATAGCTAAAACTTGATATGATAGCAATACAGAACGGACGGATACATATCCAACAGTAAACGTCTGCCTGACAATCTAAGCAACAACCTCTGTGGCATTACATCCATTAGAGAATATGAAAAATATAAACTCTAAATCAAGCTTTTCTATTATGTTACATCTCCAATATCCTCATAAAGATTAACACTTAACTTTCAGCAAAGAGCCTGAATCTCACATTCTATTAATCATTTGATTACTTGTTTTATTCCAGTCCCTTATTATGTTTTGGCATCTGATGGAGAAGCCTGCGACCTTTTGGAGTGTGCTAGGGAGTAGCCAGAACATTAAAATAATCCCCACTTTGAACAAAACCTCTGATGGCACCAAGCAAGCAAAGCAATTGAGCCCAACCCTCCCTAGAAGAGCTCCCTTGCCTCTTTCATCAAAGCATCTATCTATTCATCCTGTGCATCCAACCACTGATATTCATTATTTCACTCTTACATTTTGTCATCCAGTAATTCTTTCATCCCCATTCAATCTTTCCCTAGCCATCCATCCATCCACTCTGCCATCTATCCATCCACTCTGCCATCCATCCACCCACTCTGCCATCCATCCTTACATCTATCCATGCCATCCATTCATTCATCCATCCACTCATGTACTTACTTTGCCATCCATCCATCCACTCTGTGATCCATCCTTCCGTCTACCCACCCTGCCATCCATTCATCCATCCACTCATCCATCCATCTATTCTTCCATCCATCCATCCACTCTGCCATCCATTCATTCACTATGCAATATGTCCACCCATCCATCCACTTTGCCATCCATTCATCCATCCAATTATCCATCCATCCAGCCATCCCTTTACCTGTCCATCCACTTTGCCATCCATCCATCCATTTATCCATCCATCCATCCATCCATCATCCACTCTGCCATCCATCCTCCCACCCTGCCATCCATCCAATCATCCATCCACTCTACCATCCATCCACTCTGCCATCCATCCATTCTGCCATCCACCCATCCATCCATTTATTTGTCCACTCTGCCACTCATTCACTCATTTTTAACACATCCATCCATCCATCCCTTTACTCTGCCATCCTTTAATCTGTATATCCACCTATCTATCCACCCTTTAACTCTGCCATCGTTTCAACTGTCCATTCACCTATGCATTCACTCACTCACTCATCCCTCCAGCCCTTCACTCTGCCATCCTTTCACCTGTCCATCCTCCTATCCATTAACTTATCCTTTCACTCACTTATCCATTTGGCCACTTATTCATCCACCCACTCATTCACCAACTCACCCATACATCTTTTCACCCTTCCTCCCATTCAATATTTCTTACATTGTTCCCTCTTCTATTTACCTAGTAGTTATTGCGCCAGTGTTTGCCTATTTCCAACACTGCCACTTATATATGGCAGTCCACCACATGGTGATGTTCTCTATTCTTAAGCAGAGCTCATAAATAAGAAAAGGTGTTCAATATACTTTAAAAAATAATAAAAACCACAATCTGTACAGTGTGAAGTGACCAGGAAATACCTCCTGCCCTGGCACTTATATTTTGATAAATAAAGCACTGTCCATCTTTAGTTTTTCTCCTGATTACTCTTCTATTGACGCTATATTCCTTTAGCAGTATTTATCAGCTTTTGTCTATTAGACAGAAGAGGCCCATATAGATCCCCACCTTCGCTTAAGCTGCTATAGCGGGAGGTTCACAACACCGATGAAGTGGTGTAAGAACAACCCTTGGAGCAGAAGGGACCCAAAGTGCTGTCTCTTGCAGCTCATACTTTCTCCCACCCTCATGCAAAGTAGTTCTATATTTGCCATTTCCCAGTGTTGTGAACAAAATTAACAGTTTCCCCAGGAAGCCATTGTCAGAAGCAGCCTCGGCAGCCATATTGGAAAATGAGCTGAAATTACCAGCGCAACAAAAACACAATGTGACTTGTGTGAATGGAATTATTCCTGGGAAGTACACAAGTCACCAAGGCAGATTCTATCTGCATATGCAGCCCTGTCTGAATCCCTTTCCCTGTGCTCCAAGCCTGTGTCCTATTCAGCACTCCCTTCCCTATGTTAAGGGTCGATGGGGACCTGCTCCTGGTCCAGAACATCTGCTCAGTTGCACAATGGTTTGATGCCAACTTCCTTTATTTTAAGTGCTCTAAAATCGGAGTGATAGAAATAAGTCAGTCTTCCTCAGGGCCATTGGAATTATGCGATTGTGCGGCTGTGGTGATTTTCGCATTATTTATAGATTTGGGGCATTTGCCACATAATCCATCATCTGTTGCATAATCTGCAGATTTTAACCCAAATTGTTTTTTTATTTCAAGCTCAGATGCTTCAAAAGTTAATAAAAATGCAGCGATAAATGTTGCCGTGCAGTGGAAAGCCCTTTCCAATGCTGGACTGATCGAATATATGACGTTGCAACGCAAACAATTACAACACATACTTTTACAACGCGGTTTTTACATCGCAACTACCATTACATCGCATGATTTTACAACGCATGCCATTACAATGCATTTTTTAAAACGACCATTACAATGCATTCCATTACAATGCATACCATTACAACGCATACCATTACAACGCATAATACTTTTAGGGCAACAGTAGGGTAAGTGTTGGATAGTGTAGGGGTAAAAATTACTATTCCCACTCCAGTGAGTGCAACAGTAGGGTAAGTGTTGGATAGTGTAGGGGTACAAATTACTATTCCCATGTACCCCAAAACCCATACCCACCCTAAAACTAAAAAATCTCCATTACTTACCTTATAATGCGTTGTAATGGCATGTGTTGTAATGGTATGCGTTGTAATGGCATGCGTTGTAGTGACATGCGTTGTAATGGCATGCGTTGTAATGGCATGCGATGTAAAGGCAGTTGTGTTGTAATGACTGCGTTGTAAAGGTAGTGCGTTGTAATGACTGTGTTGTAATGGATGTTTGCCGACTGATCACCTTTCTGTTGCTTAAAGCTATATTTGGGTGTTAAACTGATGCTAATGAGGTGCAATCAATGCCCATATAGTGTTACCAAGTTTAAAAATGCCGAAATAATGAAGTTATATTATTACAAAACGTGCCGCATTATGCCACACAATTTGACTTTTCTTGCCACAAAATTTACTGAACCCTGTTGCATAATTTGGCCCTCGACTGCAGCATAATTCCAGTGGTCCTGGTCTCCCCTCTAGGGTCCTAATGGTGGCATAATTGATCGGGAGCCATTTGGTTACCTCCTACCTCTGCACACAACCTTAGGTATCTTTGATTCAAATTTAACTTTGGTAGAACATATTTCTAAACTTACTTCGACCTGCTTTTTAGGAATCGCCTAGGCATGGTGTATCTAGATATGGGCTTGAAGAACCACCTCTCTTTTAATTGGCGCCTTTTACTGTCCTTCGTAAATGCCTGCCTTTGTTTGGTGAAAATGCTTAATAGTCACTCCTTTTGGTCTTTTGTAACCTCGTAGGAGGACTGCCCCTGTTACAAGTATCGTTTCATTTGCCCCATTATAGCAACTGCTAAAGGAACTTTTTTTAGGTCTCGCCTACGCAGCGCGCATGCGTTGCATAGGAGAGACCTTTAGCTATCGGCACAGCTTTGGGGGCAAAAACGTGCACGCGTTGCATTGCTTGCAATGGCAACGCGTGCACGTCTGGAGATTCCCTTGCGGGAGCGCGCGGCGCCATATGGTGGCGCAATATGGTCACAATCATCGCGCCTTGCTGCACGCTCCCGCAAGGGAATCGCGCAGGCCCCCTCCCCTGCTGCCGCGCGAGGCGCGCGCGCTTAACTTTCAGGCGCGCACGCTTGTTTAGATGGCTCTCGTTGCCTCATTCTTACAGCTTCCATTACTGGTTATATGTCACAGCTGGGTAATGCGCAGTACAGAGATCTGTCTATAATCTACTGGTCACAGGTTTTAATCTTCATAAAGTAGCCAAGATAGCTAATACAGGCGCTGCTGAGCACTGCAAGTTTGAAACCCCGCATGAAGTCCTTCGTTTTCATGTTCTGCCCTCCCAAATGGATACTCAACCACATAATCTGATTGGCCAGATACTGGGATGGGACCATATAAATGTTACCTAGATCTCACAAGCTGAGGTCTGTATGGTGTCTCTGTGTGTGGCGTCACGGTGCACAGTGTCCTGTTTAATGTGTTCGGTTGTGACTGTTTACGGTTATGGTTGCTACTGTTGTGAGCTCTGTAATACAAAGCTATAGCATCTGAGCATGTCTTGGCTGTGTTCTCCGTGTTCTATGTAATGTGTTCTGGTGGATGTTGTGTGTTACCTAATGGAACGCACAGTTGTGCGTACATTGACTTCTAAGCACTAGTCTCTTCCACATGGGTCTACTCTCCCGAGTGTAGCTCCGGGAAGCGTGCACTGCTGTGTCCAACAGTGCTGCGAGGCCATAGCATGGCCATTCAGCACTATACAAATGATAATATTTTACACCGATCCTTCAGGTTCTGATCTCATGAAGAATCTATTAAAAAACATGCTGCCTCGTGAGTCATAAAACACCCACTCCAGCCGCAACAAAGTGCTGTCTGGAACTAAGGAAATTATGTCATATAGCCGTGTCCCCACAATCACCCTGGACAAGCACGTACAATCAGCATGAAACACTGTTTGAATATACTCTAATTTTATCCCAAGGTACCCGCTTGTCATTTCCAGTTTAAAACAAGCTAAAGTAAGAGCTGAAACAAACGTGTCCAAGATCCCAATATGCACGCCAATGCTACGGTGTCTTATCCACAGTCATTGCACACATGCTTACACTATAGATATATACATACAGATATGCACTCTGACACATACACGCACATGCATATGAAGCC
This sequence comes from Calotriton arnoldi, assembly GCA_963921515.1. Lineage (NCBI taxonomy): Eukaryota > Metazoa > Chordata > Amphibia > Caudata > Salamandridae > Calotriton > Calotriton arnoldi. The sequence goes on from CAWUFW010025232.1 coordinate 23,811, forward strand.
ACACGCACGCACGTTCCTAAATGTACACACACACAGCAAGGGGGGCTGCAGGAGACAGGATACGGGGGGCTGCAGGAGAGGGCAGGAGGGCTGCAGGTGACAGGGCAGGACGGGCCGCAGGAGACAGGGCAGGGCGGGCCGCAGGAGACAGGGCAGGAGGGGCTGCAGGAGACAGGGCAGGAGGGGCTGCAGGAGACAGGGCAAGAAGGGCTGCAGGTGACATGGCAGGAGGGGCCGCAAGAGACAGGGCAAGTGGGTCTGCAGGTGACAGGGCAAGAGGGACTGCAGGTGACAGGGCAAGAGGGACTGCAGGTGACAGGGCAGGAGGGCACACCCGTCCCACTCGGGGTGACAAATGCAAAAACAACAGTTGATGGACAGAATGCAGAACAATGTCATACATTCACCCCAGTACAGAGATCTGGGCCTAAATCCATCGTTTTTTTGCTCACCATGCCATTCCAGTTTGAACCCAGCCATATGCAGATCAGTCTTGACCCTGTGCCTCATGGGAACAGTCCAGCCCGAACTGCCAAGCCAAGTCCTCCCTGGACTGGAAACAAGCATCCTAGGACCGGTTTCGGGGTTTCACCCCTCTTCAGCCAGGATAGCTTGATTCCAGTGGCATGCAAAGCACGGACCCACGTCTGGGCATACCCGTCCCACTCGGGTGACAAATGCAAAAACAACAGTTGATGGACAGAATGCAGAACAATGTCATACCTTCACCCCAGTACAGAGATCTGGGCCTAAATCCATCGCTTTTTTGCTCACCATGCCATTCCAGTTTGAACCCAGCCATATGCAAATCAGTCTTGACCCTGTGCCTCATGGGAACAGTCCAGCCCGAACTGCCAAGCCAAGTCCTCCCTGGACTGGAAACAAGCATCCTAGGACCGGTTTCGGGTTTCACCCCTCTTTAGCCAGGATAGCTTGATTCCAGTGGCATGGAGAGCACGGGACCCACGTCTGGGCATACCCGTCCCACTCGGGGTGACAAATGCAAAAACAACAGTTGATGGACAGAATGCAGAACAATGTCATACATTCACCCCAGTACAGAGATCTGGGCCTAAATCCATCGTGTTTTTGCTCACCATGCCATTCCAGTTTGAACCCAGCCATATGCAAATCAGTCTTGACCCTGTGCCTCATGGGAACAGTCCAGCCCGAACTGCCAAGCCAAGTCCTCCCTGGACTGGAAACAAGCATCCTAGGACCGGTTTCGGGTTTCACCCTCTTCAGCCAGGATAGCTTGATTCCAGTGGCATGGAGAGCACGGGTCCCACGTCTGGGCATACCCGTCCCACTCGGGGTGACAAATGCAAAAACAACAGTTGATGGACAGAATGCAGAACAATGTCATACATTCACCCCAGTACAGAGATCTGGGTCTAAATCCATCGTTTTTGCTCACCATGCCACTGCAGTTTGAACCCAGCCATATGCAAATCAGTCTTGACCCTGTGCCTCATGGGAACAGTCCAGCCCGAACTGCCAAGCCAAGTCCTCCCTGGACCGGAAACAAGCATCCTACGATCGGTTTTGGGGTTTCACCCCTCTTCAGCCAGGATAGCTTGATTCCAGTGGCATGGAGAGCACGGGACCCACGTCTGGGCATACCCGTCCCACTCGGGGTGACAAATGCAAAAACAACAGTTGATGGACAGAATGCAGAACAATGTCATACATTCACCCCAGTACAGAGATCTGGGCCTAAATCCATCGTTTTTTTGCTCACCATGCCATTCCAGTTTGAACCCAGCCATATGCAAATCAGTCTTGACCCTGTGCCTCATGGGAACAGTCCAGCCCGAACTGCCAAGCCAAGTCCTCCCTGGACTGGAAACAAGCATCCTAGGACCGGTTTCGGGGTTTCACCCCTCTTCAGCCAGGATAGCTTGATTCCAGTGGCATGGAGAGCACGGGACCCACGTCTGGCCATACCCGTCCCACTCGGGGTGACAAATGCAAAAACAACAGTTGATGGACAGAATGCAGAACAATGTCATACATTCACCCCAGTACAGAGATCTGGGACTAAATCCATCGTTTTTTGCTCACCATGCCATTCCAGTTTGAACCCAGCCATATGCAAATCAGTCTTGACCCTGTGCCTCATGGGAACAGTCCAGCCCGAACTGCCAAGCCAAGTCCTCCCTGGACTGGAAACAAGCATCCTAGGACCGGTTTCGGGGTTTCACCCTCTTCAGCCAGGATAGCTTGATTCCAGTGGCATGGAGAGCACGGGACCCACGTCTCGGCATACCCGTCCCACTCGGGGTGACAAATGCAAAAACAACAGTTGATGGACAGAATTCAGAACAATGTCAGACATTCACCCCAGTACAGAGATCTGGGCCTAAATCCATCGTTTTTTTGCTCACCATGCCATTCCAGTTTGAACCCAGCCATATGCAAATCAGTCTTGACCCTGTGCCTCATTGGAACAGTCCAGCCCGAACTGCCAAGCCAAGTCCTCCCTGGACTGGAAACAATCATCCTAGGACCGGTTTCGGGGTTTCACCCTCTTCAGCCAGGATAGCTTGATTCCAGTGGCATGGAGAGCACGGGACCCACGTCTGGGCATACCCGTCCCACTCGGGGTGACAAATGCAAAAACAACAGTTGATGGACAGAATGCAGAACAATGTCATACATTCACCCCAGTACAGAGATCTGGGCCTAAATCCATCGTTTTTGCTCACCATGCCATTCCAGTTTGAACCCAGCCATATGCAAATCAGTCTTGACCCTGTGCCTCATGGGAACAGTCCAGCCCGAACTGCCAAGCCAAATCCTCCCTGGACTGGAAACAAGCATCCTAGGACCGATTTCAGGGTTTCACCCCTCTTCAGCCAGGATAGCTTGATTCCAGTGGGATGGAGAGCACGGGACCCACGTCTGGGCATACCCGTCCCACTCGGGGTGACAAATGCAAAAACAACAGTTGATGGACAGAATGCAGAACAATGTCATACATTCACCCCAGTTCAGAGATCTGGGCCTAAATCCATCGTTTTTTTGCTCACCATGCCATTCCAGTTTGAACCCAGCCATATGCAAATCAGTCTTGACCCTGTGCCTCATGGGAACAGTCCAGCCCGAACTGCCAAGCCAAGTCCTCCATGGACTGGAAACAAGCATCCTAGGACCGGTTTCGGGGTTTTACCCCTCTTCAGCCAGGATAGCTTGATTCCAGTGGCATGGTGAGCACGGGACCCACGTCTGGGCATACCCGAACCACTCGGGGTGACAAATGCAAAAACAACAGTTGATGGACAGAATGCAGAACAATGTCATACATTCACCCCAGTACAGAGATCTGGGCCTAAATCCATCGTTTTTTGCTCACCATGCCATTCCAGTTTGAACCCAGCCATATGCAAATCAGTCTTGACCCTGTGCCTCATGGGAACAGTCCAGCCCGAACTGCCAAGCCAAGACCTCCCTGGACTGGAAACAAGCATCCTAGGACCGGTTTCAGGGTTTCACCCCTCTTCAGCCAGGATAGCTTGATTCCAGTGGCATGGAGAGCACGGGACCCACGTCTGGGCATACCCGTCCCACTCGGGTTGACAAATGCAAAAACACCAGACAGTTGATGGACAGAATGCAGAACAATGTCATACATTCACCCCAGTACAGAGATCTGGGCCTAAATGCATCGTTTTTTTGCTCACCATGCCATTTCAGTTTGAACCCAGCCATATGCAATTCAGTCTTGACCCTGTGCCTCATGGGAACAGTCCAGCCCGAACTGCCAAGCCAAGTCCTCCCTGGACTGGAAACAAGCATCCTAGGACCGGTTTCGGGGTTTCACCCCTCTTCAGCCAGGATAGCTTGATTCCAGTGGTATGGAGAGCACGGGACCCACGTCTGGGCATACCTGTCCCACTCGGCGTGACAAATACAAAAACAACAGTTGATGGACAGAATGCAGAACAATTTCATACATTCACCCCAGTACAGAGATCTGGGCCTAAATCCATCGTTTTTTTGCTCACCATGCCATTCCAGTTTGAACCCAGCCATATGCAAATCAGTCTTGACCCTGTGCCTCATGGGAACAGTCCAGCCCGAACTGCCAAGCCAAGTCCTCCCTGGACTGGAAACAAGCATCCTAGGACCGGTTTCGGGGTTTCACCCCTCTTCAGCCAGGATAGCTTGATTCCAGTGGCATGGAGAGCACGGGACCCACGTCTGGGCATACCCGTCCCACTCGGGGTGACAAATGCAAAAACAACAGTTGATGGACAGAATGCAGAACAATGTCATACATTCACCCCAGTACAGAGATCTGGGCCTAAATCCATCGTTTTTTGCTCACCATGCCATTCCAGTTTGAACCCAGCCAAATGCAAATCAGTCTTGACCCTGTGCCTCATGGGAACAGTCCAGCCCGAACTGCCAAGCCAAGTCCTCCCTGGACTGGAAACAAGCATCCTAGGACCGGTTTCGGGGTTTCACCCTCTTCAGCCAGGATAGCTTGATTCCAGTGGCATGGAGAGCACAGGACCCACGTCTGGGCATACCTGTCCCACTCGGGGTGACAAATGCAAAAACAACAGTTGATGGACCGAATGCAGAACAATGTCATACATTCACCCCAGTACAGAGATCTGGGCCTAAATCCATCGTATTTTTGCTCACCATGCCATTCCAGTTTGAACCCACCCATATGCAAATCAGTCTTGACCCTGTGCCTCATGGGAACAGTCCAGCCCGAACTGCCAAACAAAGTCCTCCCTGGACTGGAAACAAGCATCCTAGGACCGGTTTCGGGGTTTCACCCCTCTTCCGCCAGGATAGCTTGATTGAAGTGGCATGGAGAGCACGTGACCCACGTCTGGGCATACCCGTCCCACTCGGGGTGACAAATGCAAAAACAACAGTTGATGGACAGAATGCAGAACAATGTCATACATTCACCCCAGTACAGAGATCTGGGCCTAAATCCATCGTTTTGTTGCTCACCATGCCATTCCAGTTTGAACCCACCCATATGCAAATCAGTCTTGACCCTGTGCCTCATGGGAACAGTCCAGCCCGAACTGCCAAACAAAGTCCTCCCTGGACTGGAAACAAGCATCCTAGGACCGGTTTCGGGGTTTCACCCCTCTTCAGCCAGGATAGCTTGATTCCAGTGGCATGGAGAGCACAGGACCCACGTCTGGGCATACCCGTCCCACTCGGGGTGACAAATGCAAAAACAACAGTTGATGGACAGAATGCAGAACAATGTCATACATTCACCCCAGTACAGAGATCTGGGCCTAAATCCATCGTTTTTTGCTCACCATGCCATTCCAGTTTGAACCCAGCCATATGCAAATCAGTCTTGACCCTGTGCCTCATGGGAACAGTCCAGCCCGAACTGCCAAGCGAAGTCCTCCCTGGACTGGAAACAAGCATCCTAGGACCGGTTTCGGGGTTTTACCCCTCTTCAGCCAGGATATCTTGATTCCAGTGGCATGGAGAGCACGGGACCCACGTCTGGGCACACCCGTCCCACTCGGGGTGACAAATGCAAGAACAACAGTTGATGGACAGAATGCAGAACAATGTCATACATTCACCCCAGTACAAAGATCTGGGCCTAAATCCATCGTTTTTTTGCTCACCATGCCATTCCAGTTTGAACCCAGCCATATGCAAATCAGTCTTGACCCTGTGCCTCATGGGAACAGTCCAGCCCGAACTTCCAAGCCAAGTCCTCCCTGGACCGGAAACAAGCATCCTACGACCGGTTTTGGGGTTTCACCCCTCTTCAGCCAGGATAGCTTGATTCCAGTGGCATGGAGAGCACGGGACCCACGTCTGGGCATACCCGTCCCACTCGGTGTGACAAATGCAAAAACAACAGTTGATGGACAGAATGCAGAACAATGTCATACATCCACCCCAGTTTAGAGATCTGGGCCTAAATCCATCGTTTTTTTGCTCACCATGCCATTCCAGTTTGAACCCAGCCATATGCAAATCAGTCTTGACCCTGTGCCTCATGGGAACAGTCCAAGCCGAACTGCCAAGCCAAGTCCTCCCTGGACTGGAAACAAGCATCCTAGGACCGGTTTCAGGGTTTCACCCCTCTTCAGCCAGGATAGCTTGATTCCAGTGGCATGGAGAGCACGGGACCCACGTCTGGGCATACCCGTCCCACTCGGGTGACAAATGCAAAAACAACAGTTGATGGACAGAATGCAGAACAATGTCATACATTCACCCCAGTACAGAGATCTGGGACTAAATCCATCGTTTTTTTGCTCACCATGCCATTCCAGTTTGAACCCAGCCATATGCAAATCAGTCTTGACCCTGTGCCTCATGGGAACAGTCCAGCCCGAACTGCCAAGCCAAGTCCTCCCTGGACTGGAAACAAGCATCCTAGGACCGGTTTCGGGTTTCACCCTCTTCAGCCAGGATAGCTTGATTCCAGTGGCATGGAGAGCACGGGACCCACGTCTGGGCATACCCGTCCCACTCGGGGTGACAAATGCAAAAACAACAGTTGATGGACAGAATGCAGAACAATGTCATACATTCACCCCAGTTCAGAGATCTGGGCCTAAATCCATCGTTTTTGCTCACCATGCCATTCCAGTTTGAACCCAGCCATATGCAAATCAGTCTTGACCCTGTGCCTCATGGGAACAGTCCAGCCCAAACTGCCAAGCCAAGTCCTCCCTGGACTGGAAACAAGCATCCTAGGACCGGTTTCGTGGTTTCACCCCTCTTCAGCCAGGATAGCTTGATTCAAGTGGCATGGAGAGCACGGGACCCACGTCTGGGCATACCCGTCCCACTCGGGGTGACAAATGCAAAAACAACAGTTGATGGACAGAATGCAGAACAATGTCATACATTCACCCCAGTACAGAGATCTGGGCCTAAATCCATCGTTTTTCTGCTCACCATGCCATTCCAGTTTGAACCCAGCCATATGCAAATCAGTCTTGACCCTGTGCCTCATGGGAACAGTCCAGCCCGAACTGCCAAGCCAAGTCCTCCCTGGACTGGAAACAAGCATCCTAGGACCGGTTTCGGGGTTTTACCCCTCTTCAGCCAGGATAGCTTGATTCCAGTGGCATGGAGAGCACGGGACCCACGTCTGGGCACACCCGTCCCTCTCAGGGTGACAAATGCAAAAACAACAGTTGATGGACAGAATGCAGAACAATGTCATACATTCACCCCAGTACAGAGATCTGGGCCTAAATCTATCGTTTTTGTGCTCACCATGCCATTCCAGTTTGAACCCAGCCATATGCAAATCAGTCTTGACCCTGTGCCTCATGGGAACAGTCCAGCCCGAACTGCCAAGCCAAGTCCTCCCTGGACTGGAAACAAGCATCCTAGGACCGGTTTCGGGGTTTCACCCCTCTTCAGCCAGGATAGCTTGATTCCAGTGGCATGGAGAGCCCGGGACCCACGTCTGGGCATACCCGTCCCACTCGGGGTGACAAATGCAAAAACAACAGTTGATGGACAGAATGTAGAACAATGTCATACATTCACCCCAGTACAGAGATCTGGGCCTAAATCCATCGTTTTTTTGCTCACCATGCCATTCCAGTTTGAACCCAGCCATATGCAAATCAGTCTTGACCCTGTGCCTCATGGGAACAGTCCAGCCCGAACTGCCAAGCCAAGTCCTCCCTGGACTGGAAACAAGCATCCTAGGACCGGTTTCGGAGTTTCACCCCTCTTCAGCCAGGATAGCTTGATTCCAGTGGCATGGAGAGCACGGGACCCACGTCTGGGCATACCCGTCCCACTCGGGGTGACAAATGCAAAAACAACAGTTGATGGACAGAATGCAGAACAATGTCATACATTCACCCCAGTACAGAGATCTGGACCTAAATCCATCATTTTTTTGCTCACCATGCCATTCCAGTTTGAACCCAGCCATATGCAAATCAGTCTTGACCCTGTGCCTCATGGGAACAGTCCAGCCCGAACTGCCAAGCCAAGTCCTCCCTGGACTGGACACAAGCATCCTAGGACCGGTTTCGGGGTTTCACCCCTCTTCAGCCAGGATAGCTTGATTCCAGTGGCATGGAGAGCACGGAACCCACGTCTGGGCATACCAGTCCCACTCGGGTTGACAAATGCAAAAACAACAGTTGATGGACAGAATGCAGAACAATGTCATACATTCACCCCTGTACAGAGATCTGGGCCTAAATCCATCGTTTTTGTGCTCACCATTCCATTCCAGTTTGAACTTAGCCATTTGCAAATCAGTCTTGACCCTGTGCCTCATGGGAACAGTCCAGCCCGAACTGCCAAGCCAAGTCCTCCCTGGACTGGAAACAAGCATCCTAGGACCGGTTTCGGGGTTTCACCCCTCTTCAGCCAGGATAGCTTGATTCCAGTAGCATGGAGAGCACGGGACCCACGTCTGGGCATACCCGTCCCACTCGGGGTGACAGATGCAAAAACAACAGTTGATGGACAGAATGCAGAACAATGTCATACATTCACCCCAGTACAGAGATCTGGGCCTAAATCCATCGTTTTTTTGCTCACCATGCCATTCCAGTTTGAACCCAGCCATATGCAAATCAGTCTTGACCCTGTGCCTCATGGGAACAGTCCTGCCCGAACTGCCAAGCCAAGTCCTCCCTGGACTGGAAACAAGCATCCTAGGACCGGTTTCGGGGTTTTACCCCTCTTCAGCCAGGATAGCTTGATTCCAGTAGCATGGAGAGCACGGGACCCATGTCTGGGCACACCCGTCCCACTCAGGGTGACAAATGCAAAAACAACAGTTGATGGACAGAATGCAGAACAATGTCATACATTCACCCCAGTACAGAGATCTGGGCCTAAATCCATCGTTTTTTTGCTCACCATGCCATTCCAGTTTGAACCCAGCCATATGCAAATCAGTCTTGACCCTGTGCCTCATGGGAACAGTCCAGCCCGCACTGCCAAGCCAAGTCCTCCCTGGACTGGAAACAAGCATCCTAGGACCGGTTTCGGGGTTTCACCCCTCTTCAGCCAGGATAGCTTGATTCCAGTGGCATGGAGAGCACGGGACCCACGTCTGGGCATACCCGTCCCACTCGGGGTGACAAATGCAAAAACAACAGTTGATGGACAGAATGCAGAACAATGTCATACATTCACCCCAGTACAGAGATCTGGGCCTAAATCCATCGTTTTTTGCTCACCATGCCATTCCAGTTTGAACCCAGCCATATGCAAATCAGTCTTGACCCTGTGCCTCATGGGAACAGTCCAGCCCGAACTGCCAAGCCAAGTCCTCCCTGGACTGGAAACAAGCATCCTAGGACCGGTTTCGGGTTTCACCCCTCTTCAGCCAGGACAGCTTGATTCCAGTGGCATGGAGAGCACGGGACCCACGTCTGGGCATACCCGTCCCACTCGGGGTGACAAATGCAAAAACAACAGTTGATGGACAGAATGCAGAACAATGTCATACATTCACCCCAGTACAGAGATCTGGACCTAAATCCATCGTTTTTTTGCTCACCATGCCATTTCAGTTTGAACCCAGCCATATGCAAATCAGTCTTGACCCTGTGCCTCATGGGAACAGTCCAGCCCGAACTGCCAAGCCAAGTCCTCCCTGGACTGGACACAAGCATCCTAGGACCGGTTTCGGGGTTTCACCCCTCTTCAGCCAGGATAGCTTGATTCCAGTGGCATGGAGAGCACGAGACCCACGTATGGGCATACCCGTCCCACTCGGGTTGACAAATGCAAAAACAACAGTTGATGGACAGAATGCAGAACAATGTCATACATTCACCCCAGTACAGAGATCTGGGCCTAAATCCATCGTTTTTGTGCTCACCATTCCATTCCAGTTTGAACTTAGCCATATGCAAATCAGTCTTGACCCTGTGCCTCATGGGAACAGTCCAGCCCGAACTGCCAAGCCAAGTCCTCCCTGGACTGGAAACAAGCATCCTAGGACCGGTTTCGGGGTTTCACCCCTCTTCAGCCAGGATAGCTTGATTCCAGTGGCATGGAGAGCACGGGACCCACGTCTGGGCACACCCGTCCCACTCAGGGTGACAAATGCAAAAACAACAGTTGATGGACAGAATGCAGAACAATGTCATACATTCACCCCAGTACAGAGATCTGGGCCTAAATCCATCGTTTTTTGCTCACCATGCCATTCCAGTTTGAACCCAGCCATATGCAAATCAGTCTTGACCCTGTGCCTCATGGGAACAGTCCAGCCCGCACTGCCAAGCCAAGTCCTCCCTGGACTGGAAACAAGCATCCTAGGACCGGTTTCGGGGTTTCACCCTCTTCAGCCAGGATAGCTTGATTCCAGTGGCATGGAGAGCACGGGACCCACGTCTGGGCATACCTGCTCCACTCGGGTGACAAATGCAAAAACAACAGTTGATGGACAGAATGCAGAACAATGTCATACATTCACCCCAGTACAGAGATCTGGGCCTAAATCCATCGTTTTTTTGCTCACCATGCCATTCCAGTGTGAACCCAGCCATATGCAAATCAGTCTTGACCCTGTGCCTCATGGGAACAGTCCAGCCCGAACTGCCAAGCCAAGTCCTCCCTGGACTGGAAACAAGCATCCTAGGACCGGTTTCGGGGTTTCACCCTCTTCAGCCAGGATAGCTTGATTCAAGTGGCATGGAGAGCACGGGACCCACGTCTGGGCATACCGGTCCCACTCGGGGTGACAAATGCAAAAACAACAGTTGATGGACAGAATGCAGAACAATGTCATACATTCACCCCAGTACAGAGATCTGGGCCTAAATCTATCGTTTTTGCTCACCATGCCATTCCAGTTTGAACCCAGCCATATGCAAATCAGTCTTGACCCTGTGCCTCATGGGAACAGTCCAGCCCGAACTGCCAAGCCAAGTCCTCCCTGGACTGGAAACAAGCATCCTGGGACCGGTTTCGGGGTTTCACCCCTCTTCAGCCAGGATAGCTTGATTCCAGTGGCATGGAGAGCACGTGACCCACGTCTGGGCATACCCGTCCCACTCGGGGTGACAAATGCAAAAACAACAGTTGATGGACAGAATGCAGAACAATGTCATACATTCACCCCAGTACAGAGATCTGGACCTAAATCCATAGTTTTTTGCTCACCATGCCATTCCAGTTTGAACCCAGCCATATGCAAATCAGTCTTGACCCTGTGCCTCATGGGAACAGTCCAGCCCGAACTGCCAAGCCAAGTCCTCCCTTGACTGGAAACAAGCATCCTAGGACCGGTTTCGGGTTTCACCCTCTTCAGCCAGGATAGCTTGATTCCAGTGGCATGGAGAGCATGGGACCCACGTCTGGGCATACCCGTCGCACTAGGGGTGACAAATGCAAAAACAACAGTTGATGGACAGAATGCAGAACAATGTCATACATTCACCCCAGTACAGAGATCTGGGCCTAAATCCATCGTTTTTTGCTCACCATGCCATTCCAGTTTGAAGCCAGCCATATGCAAATCAGTCTTGACCCTGTGCCTCATGGGAACAGTCCAGCCCGAACTGCCAAGCCAAGTCCTCCCTGGACTGGAAACAAGCATCCTAGGACCGGTTTCGGGGTTTTACCCCCTCTTCAGCCAGGATAGCTTGATTCCAGTGGCATGGAGAGCACGGGACCCACGTCTGGGCATACCCGTCCCACTCGGGGTGACAAATGCAAAAACAACAGTTGATGGACAGAATGCAGAACAATGTCATACATTCACCCCAGTACAGAGATCTGGGCCTAAATCCATCGTTTTTTTGCTCACCATGCCATTCCAGTTTGAACCCAGCCATATGCAAATCAGTCTTGACCCTGTGCCTCATGGGAACAGTCCAGCCCGAACTGCCAAGCCAAGTCCTCCCTGGACTGGAAACAAGCATCCTAGGACCGGTTTCGGGGTTTCACCCCTCTTCAGCCAGGATAGCTTGATTCCAGTGGCATGGAGAGCACGGGACCCACGTCTGGGCATACCCGTCCCACTCGGGGTGACAAATGCAAAAACAACAGTTGATGGACAGAATGCAGAACAATGTCATACATTCACCCCAGTTCAGAGATCTGGGCCTAAATCCATCGTTTTTTTTCTCACCATGCCATTCCAGTTTGAACCCAGCCATATGCAAATCAGTCTTAACCCTGTGCCTCATGGGAACAGTCCAGCCCAAACTGCCAAGCCAAGTCCTCCCTGGACTGGAAACAAGCATCCTAGGACCGGTTTCGTGGTTTCACCCCTCTTCAGCCAGGATAGCTTGATTCAAGTGGCATGGAGAGCACGGGACCCACGTATGGGCATACCCGTCCCACTCGGGGTGACAAATGCAAAAACAACAGTTGATGGACAGAATGCAGAACAATGTCATACATTCACCCCAGTAGAGAGATCTGGGCCTAAATCCATCGTTTTTCTGCTCACCATGCCATTCCAGTTTGAACCCAGCCATATGCAAATCAGTCTTGACCCTGTGCCTCATGGGAACAGTCCAGCCCGAACTGCCAAACAAAGTCCTCCCTGGACTGGAAACAAGCATCCTAGGACCGGTTTGGGGTTTCACCCTTCTTCAGCCAGGATAGCTTGATTCCAGTAGCATGGAGAGCACGGGACCCACGTCTGGGCATACCTGTCCCACTCGGGGTGACAGATGCAAAAACAACAGTTGATGGACAGAATGCAGAACAATGTCATACATTCACCCCAGTACAGAGATCTGGGCCTAAATCCATCGTTTTTTTGCTCACCATGCCATTCCAGTTTGAACCCAGCCATATGCAAATCAGTCTTGACCCTGTGCCTCATGGGAACAGTCCAGCCCGAACTGCCAAGCCAAGTCTTCCCTGGACTGGAAACAAGCATCCTAGGACCGGTTTCGGGGTTTTACCCCTCTTCAGCCAGGATAGCTTGATTCCAGTGGCATGGAGAGCACGGGACCCACGTCTGGGCACACCCGTCCCACTCGGGGTGACAAATGCAAAAACAACAGTTGATGGACAGAATGCAGAACAATGTCATACATTCACCCCAGTACAGAGATCTGGGCCTAAATCCATCGTTTTTTGCTCACCATGCCATTCCAGTTTGAACCCAGCCATATGCAAATCAGTCTTGACACTGTGCCTCATGGGAACAGTCCAGCCCGAACTGCCAAGCCAAGTCCTCCCTGGACTGGAAACAAGCATCCTAGGACCGGTTTCGGGGTTTCACCCCTCTTCAGCCAGGATAGCTTGATTCCAGTGGCATGGAGAGCACGGGACCCATGTCTGGGCATACCCGTCCCACTCGGGTTGACAAATCCAAAAACAAAAGTTGATGGACAGAATGCAGAACAATGTCATACATTCACCCCAGTACAGAGATCTGGGCCTAAATCCATCGTTTTTTTGCTCACCATGCCATTCCAGTTTGAACCCAGCCAAATGCAAATCAGTCTTGACCCTGTGCCTCATGGGAACAGTCCAGCCCGAACTGCCAAGCCAAGTCCTCCCTGGACTGGACTGGAAACAAGCATCCTAGGACCGGTTTCGGGGCTTCACCCCTCTTCAGCCAGGATAGCTTGATTCCAGTGGAATGGAGAGCACGGGACCCACGTCTGGGCATACCCGTCCCACTCGGGGTGACAAATGCAAAAACAACAGTTGATGGACAGAATGCAGAACAATGTCATACATTCACCCCAGTACAGAGATCTGGACCTAAATACATCGTTTTTTTGCTCACCATGCCATTCCAGTTTGAACCCAGCCATATGCAAATCAGTCTTGACCCTGTGCCTCATGGGAACAGTCCAGCCCGAACTGCCAAGCCAAGTCCTCCCTGGACTGGACACAAGCATCCTAGGACCGGTTTCGGGGTTTCACCCCTCTTCAGCCAGGATAGCTTGATTCCAGTGGCATGGAGAGCACGGGACCCACGTCTGGGCATACCCGTCCCACTCGGGTTGACAAATGCAAAAACAACAGTTGATGGACAGAATGCAGAACAATGTCATACATTCACCCCAGTACAGAGATCTGGGCCTAAATCCATCGTTTTTGTGCTCACCATTCCATTCCAGTTTGAACTTAGCCATATGCAAATCAGTCTTGACCCTGTGCCTCATGGGAACAGTCCAGCCCGAACTGCCAAGCCAAGTCCTCCCTGGACTGGAAACAAGCATCCTAGGACCGGTTTCGGGTTTCACCCCTCTTCAGCCAGGATAGCTTGATTCCAGTGGCATGGAGAGCACGGGGCCCACGTCTGGGCATACCGGTCCCACTCGGGGTGACAAATGCAAAAACAACAGTTGATGGACAGTGTGAGAAGTTGGCCTGGTATATGCTGTCCACTAATTATAGTGGGCACCTTGCACCAGTCCAAACAACCCCTTATTGGAGATAGGTTAAAGACAACCTTATTGAAAGCTATCCTAGTGGTAGCTATGGAGAGCAGCCTTCAGGCTAAGTCTTGAAGGAATGTAAAGCAGCTTGTTTTACCAGTCTATAATCTCTTGAGTGACCAAATGAAAGAGCACCACACCAGGTATATATTCAAAATATATGTATTTATTGCTAAACACACCCCTCTAGTCTCTTTATGAGGCTAGAGTTCGAAGTACACAAGTTATAAGTTATTTAAACACAGTAATAGCACAAATACACGTTTGGGCCCTAGGGGCGTACCAAACCATATACCAATAAAGTGGTATAAGAACCACGACTGAACTAGACACTAGGCCTAGAGCCTCTAGAAGTGCTTGGACCACAAGGAACCACCCAAGGTAGTGACACAGGGGACCCACGGGGACGCGTGCAGTGTAAATACACAACCGCGATACGCCGTTGACTTCTATGGAGAAAGTCGCGATCAGGAAATTAAAGAAAAGGGACACTTAAAGGAGGACTTGGAGCAAACCCTTTCAGAACTAGTACTTTGAAGAGTCTCTACCCACGGGAGCACCGGAGTACTCGTGTTACCTCACCCAGGGAAGCCGGGTGCATAGGTGCCTTTCGGGGTCGGGTTTCGTCGTCGATTTGAATGGCGATCTGCTGCAAAGTGCTGCTGGCGACCAAGTGGAAAGTGTCCGGGTGGATCCAAGAGTGGATCGGAGATCTGAAGAACCTGAAAGCAGAGGGGACAGAGTCTGGGTCACTAGCCAGTGACCAGGAAGGCGATGGACAGATGCCCACCGATGTCGAGTGCTTCAGGTGCGTTGACGGTCATCTTGACTCTTCAGCCACGAGGTCCAGGAGGCATTGTCGGTGACCAGGAGCAGGATTCTGGCTGGTACATAATGTCTGTCGAGTGCTGAGGTGTCGGAGACCGGATTGGACCCAACAAGCCTTGGCAACGGCAAGTCTCGATGAAGATGAAGATCGTCGATGGTGCAGACCAGCAAGGTCTGGGGAACTCACCCAGCGAGGGTATGTGAGGGCAGGCCTGGAGCAACCAGGATGCCCAAGAAGAAAAAGATTGGCCTTCGTTAAGGGCTACTAGCCAACGGGCTAGCGACCGCAAAGGAGCCTCAAGACGTCGCACGTGGATCTGGCTCACAGGACACTCGTGGAGTGGAGGGCAGTGATCTTCGGTGCAGTTGGTGCTGGAGGCTAGGGCTACTCGGAGCCCAAAGCACAACTTCGTGGGAGACCCAGAAGAGGATGCACTTGCAAATGTGCTCGGTGTCCAGGGGTCACGGTCTCACGTCACCCACGATAGCTACGGGCCTCAGCTTTGCTGGGGACTCAGGGTAGCCTCGGGAAGTCTGAGAATTCACCTCTGGTGATGCGAAGACTTCGGCGTCCGACGGGAGCTTCAGAAATGCAGACCGGACAGATGCGTCTTTGGTGCCTGCCAAGCAGGGGAGTCACTCCTTGACCCCAAGGGAGATTCTTCTGTCCTCTAATCTTGAGTAGAGCGTCGAAGGTCCAGGATTCTGTTTCAGAGTTTCGTCCAGGGATAATCTAAAGTCCTAAGGACTGGGTTCCTATACTTATACTAAGTTTAGGGGTTGGACTACTCTGTCGCCCCACCTATGGGTGGGTCAGGGCAGAGGGGTGGCTACACCCCTTTCCCTTTGTCCAGTTTGCGCCAAAGCAGGGGCTGCAAGCCCCTGATCCGGTTTGAACTGGGGTATGCACAGGGACACCAAGTGTGCCCCCAGTGCAGGACTTCAAAGCACCCGAAAGTGCTCCCGCCCAGCCCCAATACACATTATCCTGTCTGGGGAGGTGGTCACACCTCCCTGGGACAGGAAACCTATTGTCCAGGCCTCCCTGCCGGAGTTTCGTCCAGCAGCAGGAGGCCAGACTCGTGTCTGTGGCAGCAGCATCCATTTTGTGATGCCAGGGCTTTGGAAAGAAGTTACCGGGCTAGCCAGAGTTAACATGTCTTTCCCTCTAGAAGGGTGGAATGCTACCCCTGCCGCCAGAATTGGCGGGGGGTAGTATTCCAAGATGTTTGACACCAAACACGACATGTTTAGGTGCAGCCATTCCAAAGTTAGCATTTAACGCGAGGTTATAATGCGCTTAAGAGTATATGGTCAGGCTGCACTACAAACAGCATCAGAGAAGGGTCTCCGAACGCTGCAGAGGGGCCCTGCTCATGCAGGGGCACCCTCTCACATAGGAACCATGCACTCTGCCTTCAGGATTGATAAGGCCTGCCTTAGGAGTGACTTATAGGTTTATATGTGTGTATGTATTTAGTGATATAGGTAACCTATATCACAGTAAGGGGTGCATGCACCACCTTACCCAGGCTGCAGTAGCAGACCTGTGGTGTCAGTTTGGATGGCCTTCCAGGGGTGGCATAATACATGCTGCAGCCCCTGGTAGGCCTCTGAGGTACCTATGCCCTTGGTACATAGTATACCATATACTAGGGACTTATAAGGGCACTCCAGATTCCAATCAGTGATGTGCCTAAGGCACATGGAAACCATTTTAGAGAGGAAGCAGCTAGGCTGGGGTTCTGATTAGCAGGGCCCCAGCCAGACTAATGTCGAAAAACAGTGAAGCATCAGCAAAAAGTGGGGGTACCCATGTGAAGCAGATCCTACTCTCCTACACAACCCCCCCAAACGTAGGGACATTAAACTAACCTTGCCCAGTTAAGTCTTCATGTTCTAAGTGGAAGTACCTAGAGAGTCCATCTGCATTGGCATGGTTACTCCCAGGTCTATGTTCCACTGTAAAGTCCATCCCCTGTAGGGAAATGGACCACCTAAGCAGTTTGGGGTTTTCACCCTTCATTTGTTTTAGCCATAAGAGGGGCTTATGGTCTGTCTGAACCAGGAAGTGTGTACCAAACAAGTATGGCCTCAACTTCTTCAGAGCCCAGACCACAGCAAAGGCCTCCCTCTCTATGGCTGACCAACGTTTCTCTCTAGGGGTCAGCCTTCTGCTAATGAAAGCTACTGGCTGATCCTGACCTTCTTCATTCAATTGTGACAGTACAGCCCCTACCCCCAATTCAGATGCATCAGTTTGAACAATGAACTTCTTGGAGTAATCAGGACTCTGTAGAATGGGAGCAGTGCACATGGCCTGCTTCAGGTCATCAAATGCCTTTTGACAGCTAGCTGTCCACTGAACCTTTTTGGGCATTTTCTTAGAAGTTAAGTCATTCAGGGGTGTCACTATTGATCCATACCCCTTGACAAATCTCCTATAGTACCCAGTCAGGCCTAAGAAGGCTCTCACCTGAGTCTGGGTAGTGGGAGCAGTCCAGTCCATGATAGTCTGGATCTTGCTCTGCAAAGGTTGAACCTGGCCTCCACCCACAAGGTGGCCCAGGTACACAACCTGACTCTGCCCTATCTGGCACTTAGTGGCCTTGATAGTCAGGCCTGCCTTTGCAGGGCCTGTAAAACATTCCTGAGGTGGACCAGGTGATCCTCCCAGGTGGAGCTAAAGACAGCAATATCATCTAGATATGCTGCACTATAGGCTTCCAGACCTGTGAGAACTGTATTCACCAACCTCTGGAAAGTGGCAGGTGCATTCTTCAGACCAAAGGGCATTACCACAAATTGATAATGCCCACTAGGGGTTGAGAATGCTGTTTTGGGATTTGCAGTATCAGCTAGTCTGATCTGCCAGTAGCCAGCTGTCAAGTCAAATGTGCTGAGATATTTGGCTGAGGCCAAAGTATCTATGAGCTCATATGCCCTTGGTATTGGATGGGCATCAGTCCTAGTGACTGCATTGAGACCCCTGTAGTCCACACAAAACCTCATCTCTCTTTTTCCACCACTGGTGTGAGGTTTTGGCACAAGGACCACTGGACTAGCCCAAGGGCTATCTGAGGGTTCAATAACTCCCAACTCCAACATTTTCTGGACTTCAGTCCTGATACAGTCCCTGACATGGTCAGGTTGCCTATAAATCTTATTTTTAATAGGCAGACTGTCCCCAGTGTCCACTTCATGAGTGCACTAGGTGGTCTGACTGGGTGTCAGTGAAAACATATGTCTAAACTGATTGAGCACCTGTCTACAATCAGTTTGTTGCTGGGTAGTGAGGCTGCCTGCCAAGGCTACACCATCTACTGACCCATCGTCAGGGTTCTGTGAGAGCAGGTCAGGGAGTGGGTCACTCTCTTCCTCCTGCCCTTCATCAGTAGCCATGAGCAAGCCCATGTCTGCCCTGTCCACATATGGTTTTAACCTGTTGACATGGAGAACCCTGTGGGGACTCCTGGGTGTTCCTAGGTCTACTAAGTAGGTAACCTCACCCTTCTGCTCAACAATAGTGTGGGGTCCACTCCATTTGTCTTGGAGAGCTGCTGGGGCCACTGGCTCCAACACCCACACCTTCTGTCCTGGCTGGTAAACAGTCAGAACAGCCTTTTGGTCATGCCAGGCCTTTTGAAGTTCCTGGCTAGCCTCAAGGTTTTTGGTTGCCTTTTTCATATACTCAGCCATCTGGGAGCGGAGACCAAGTACATAGTCCACTATGTCTTGCTTTGGGGGCTTGAGAGGTAACTCCCATCCTTCCTTCACCAAGCACAGTGGACCCCTGACAGGGTGGCCAAACAGAAGTTCAAAAGGGCTGTAACCAACCCCCTTCTGAGGCACCTCCCTATATGCAAATAAAAGGCAGGGCAAGAGTATGTCCCATCTTCGCCTAAGCTTTTCTGGGAGCCCTTTAATCATGCCCTTCAAGGTTTTGTTGAATCTCTCAACTAAACCTTTGCATTGTGGGTGATAGGGTGTGGTGAACTTATAAGTCACTCCACACTCCTTCCACATTGCTTTTAAGTACCCAGACATGAAGTTTGCATCCCTGTCTGATACTACCTCCTTAGGAAAGCCCACTCTTGAGAAAATTCCCAGGAGGGCCCTTGCCACCACAGGTGCTGTAGTGGTCCTGAGGGGAATAGCTTCTGGGTACCTGGTGGCATGATCCACTACCACCAGGATAAACCTGTGCCCAGATGCTGTTTGGGGATCCATGGGACCAACAATGTCAATCCCTACCCTTTCAAAGGGCACCCCACCACAGGTAGTGGTATCAGGGGGCCTTTGTAGTGCCACCTGCCTTGCCACTGGCCTGGCAGGTTACACAGGAGCGACAAAACTCCTTGGTGTCTTCAGACATGTGGGGCCAGTGAAAGTGAGGGACAATTCTGTCCCAAGTCTTGTTCTGGCCCAGGTGACCTGCCAAGGGAATATCATGGGCTAGGGTCAATAGGAAGCCCCTGAACTTCAGAGGTATAACCAACCTCCTGGTAGCACCAGGCTTGGGGTCTCTACTCTCTGAGTACAGGAGTCCATCATCCCAATACACTGTATGGGGACCACTAGCTTTCCCAGCAGCCTCAGCAGCAGCTTGCTGTCTGAGGGGTTCAAGGGAGGGGCAGCTCTGCTGCTCCTGGCTCAGATCTGCCCTAGAAGGTCCCCCTGTCCCCAAGAACTCAACCTGGTCAGGTTCAAGTTCCTCTGGGACAGTTCCTTCTTCAGGACTGAGATCATCCCCCTCAAGGGACTGATCTTCCTCCTGAGCCAAGGGGGAAGGCACTACTTTAACCCTACTACTCCTCCTCTTGGAAGGCACTTGGTCCATTCTTCCAGAATCCAAGGCCTGTTCAGTGCTAGACATTTTGGCTTGTGACCTGGTCACAGCAAACACATCTGCAGGGATCCCCAGCATTTCTGCATGGGTCCTGAGCTCCACTTCTGCCCAAGCAGAAGTCTCTAAGTCATTGCCAAGCAAGCATTCGACTGGTAGGTTTGCACTCACCACAACCTTCTTAAGGCCAGTTACCCCTCCCCAGGAGAAGTTAACAACTGCCAGAGTATGGTCTGTTCTGACATTGCTAGCATTGGTCACTTGGTACATCTCACCAAGTATAACTTGCCCAGGATTCACAAGGTCTTGTGTCACCATTGTGACACTTGCCCCTGTGTCCCTAAATGCCAAAGCCTCTCGTCCATTGATTAAAGGCTGTTGTCTGTACTTGCCCAGATTACTGGGACTCATAGAGGAGGGCACATCCATGCCTCCATCACAGACTAACACAGCCTGAGTCAGTTCTCTGACTAGGTCAGAGCCCAACTCAGTACCCAGGGTGAACCCTACTAAACCCTTGGCTGGAGCACTCCCACCAACTGTAACTGTACTAGGGGGAACAGGTACCTTAGGGGCATTGGTGGGTGCTGGACTTGAGTCTTTGGACTTGGTGCAATCACTGGTCCAGTGGGTCTTTTGCTTACAGACCTTGCACCATGGTTTTCTTTGGCCTTTCCCTTTTGTAGACTGTGAATCCCCACCTGAAGAAGATTTTTGGGGGCCTGATGAAGACTTTTGATCTTTACCCTTCTCCTCACCCTTTTCAGAGTTCTTAGCATCTTGCTTCTTAGTGTCCCCACCTTGGTTCTGTACTTTCTGCTTCACCCTGGTTCTGACCCATTTGTCTGCCTTCTTTCCCAATTCTTGGGGAGAGGTCAGATCAGAGTCTACCAGGTATTGATGCAACAGCTGATTTTGACAGTTATTAAGAATCTGCTCCCTCATTATCAGATTGTACAATCCTGAGAAGTCACACACCTTACTGCCCATCAACCAGCCTTCCAGAGCCTTGGCAGAACAATCCACATAGTCTACCCAGTCTTGAGTCTGTGCTTTTTGGGTATCTCTGAACTTCAACCTGTACTGTTCAGTAGTTAGGCCAACCCCATCAATAAGAGCACTCTTCAAGACCTTGTAATTATCAGCATCCTCCTCTCTAACAGTGAGGAGCTTATCTCTACCTTTGTCTGCAAAGGAGAGCCCACAAGATTGCTGCCCACTGCTCCTGAGGGACCTTCTGTACTTTACAGGCCCTCTCTAGAGCAGTTATCCACTTGTGGATGTCATCCCCATTCTGATAGGGAGGGACAATCTTGCTCAGGTTCCTATGGTCATAGGACCTTTCCCTATCTCTAGGGACATGGCTGCCACCATGGGACTCTAGTCCCAACTTTCTTTTCTCTCTAAAGAGATCTAGGGACTCCCTGTCTAAGGCTACTTGCTTCCTTCTGAGTTCAAGCTGAGCTTCCTCATATTGAATCAGCCTCTTTCTTCTCTCATGAGAGGATTCCCTCCTATGAGATGAGACAGAGCTCCCTATTGAGGTGCCAGAGTGGTTAGACTCCTGAGAAGGAGATCTAGACTTTCTGGGCACACTCATAATCCTTCCTGGGGGGACAAAGAGGGCATCATCCTGATCATCCTCTTCATCTTCCACAGGAGGGATTGGGTTATCCAGGTCAGGGTCATTGTCACCCTCCTGGCCAGTTTCAGAGGGGGGCTGGGGGTATTGGTACCCCTGGTCCCTTCCTCTTCTTCTGCCCCACCCTCAGCTCCTACCCCTTCAGTCCCCAAGGGCTTACTAAGGTCATAAGCCACCAACAACTCTTTAAGGTGTTGGGTGGTGGGACTTTGGCCTGTCCTTAATTTCCTCAAGTTACATAATGCTCTCAATTCCAAGAATGGGAGGGTATCATACTTGGAGGGAAGAAGCCCAGTGGCTTCTGGTAAGGATTCTCTAGATCCTACCTTTAAAGACATTACTAGTGTGGTGTGGTGTATGCACTACCTACTCTAGTGTGGCCTACTAAACTCTCTTGAGTTGTAGAAAGGGTGTGCTATCCCTTAACACACAACTCTAAGTTCAGTAGAACTTACTGTATTCTAAGCTTAAATTATATGTACCTTAGGTACCTTTAGTGGTTTTCAGTTGATCAATTCAATTGAGATTATCTGGTAAAACAATAGCAATCTGGAATCCCACACGCTGCACACCAATGTGAGAAGTTGGCCTGGTATATGCTGTCCACTAATTATAGTGGGCACCTTGCACCAGTCCAAACAACCCCTTATTGGAGATAGGTTAAAGACAACCTTATTGAAAGCTATCCTAGTGGTAGCTATGGAGAGCAGCCTTCAGGCTAAGTCTTGAAGGAATGTAAAGCAGCTTGTTTTACCAGTCTATAATCTCTTGAGTGACCAAATGAAAGAGCACCACACCAGGTATATATTCAAAATATATGTATTTATTGCTAAACACACCCCTCTAGTCTCTTTATGAGGCTAGAGTTCGAAGTACACAAGTTATAAGTTATTTAAACACAGTAATAGCACAAATACACGTTTGGGCCCTAGGGGCGTACCAAACCATATACCAATAAAGTGGTATAAGAACCACGACTGAACTAGACACTAGGCCTAGAGCCTCTAGAAGTGCTTGGACCACAAGGATCCACCCAAGGTAGTGACACAGGGGACCCACGGGGGACGTGTGCAGTGTAAATACACAACCGCGATACGCCGTTGACTTCTATGGAGAAAGTCGCGATCAGGAAATTAAAGAAAAGGGACACTTAAAGGAGGACTTGGAGCAAACCCTTTGAGAACTAGTACTTTGAAGAGTCTCTACCCACGGGAGCACCGGAGTACTCGTGTTACCTCACCCAGGGAAGCCGGGTGCATAGGTGCCTTTCGGGGTCGGGTTTCGTCGTCGATTTGAATGGCGATCTGCTGCAAAGTGCTGCTGGCGACCAAGTGGAAAGTGTCCGGGTGGATCCAAGAGTGGATCGGAGATCTGAAGAACCTGAAAGCAGAGGAGACAGAGTCTGGGTCACTAGCCAGTGACCAGGAAGGCGATGGACAGATGCCCACCGATGTCGAGTGCTTCAGGTGCGTTGACGGTCATCTTGACTCTTCAGCCACGAGGTCCAGGAGGTGTTGTCGGTGACCAGGAGCAGGATTCGGGATGGTACACGATGTCTGTCGAGTGCTGAGGTGTCGGTGACCGGATTGGACCCAACAAGCCTTGGCAACGGCAAGTCTCGATGAAGATGAAGATCGTCGATGGTGCAGACCAGCAAGGTCTGGGGAACTCACCCAGCAAGGGTAAGTGAGGGCAGGCCTGGAGCAACCAGGATGCCCAAGAAGAAAAAGATTGGCCTTCGTTAAGGGCTACTAGCCAACGGGCTAGCGACCGCGAAGGAGCCTCGAGACGTCGCACGTGGATCTGGCTCACAGGACACTCGTGGAGTGGAGGCCAGTGATCTTCGGTGCAGTTGGTGCTGGAGGCTAGGGATACTCGGAGCCCAAAGCACGACTTCGTGGGAGACCCAGAAGAGGATGCACTTGCAAATGTGCTCGGTGTCCAGGGGTCATGGTCTCACGTCACCCACGATAGCTACGGGCCTCAGCTTTGCTGGGGACTCAGGGTAGCCTCGGGGAAGTCTGAGAATCCACCTCTGGTGATGCGAAGACTTTGGCGTCCGACGGGAGCTTCAGAAATGCAGACCGGACAGATGCGTCTTTGGTGCCTGCCAAGCAGGGGAGTCACTCCTTGACCCCAAGGGAGATTCTTCTGTCCTCTAATCTTGAGTAGAGCGTCGAAGGTCCAGGATTCTGTTTCAGAGTTTCGTCCAGGGATAATCTAAAGTCCTAAGGACTGGGTTCCTATACTTATACTAAGTTTAGGGGTTGGACTACTCTGTGGCCCCACCTATGGGTGGGTCAGGGCAGAGGGGTGGCTACACCCTTTCCCTTTGTCCAGTTCGCGCCAAAGCAGGGGCTGCAAGCCCCTGATCCGGTTTGAACTGGGGTATGCACTAGGGACACCAAGTGTGCCCCCAGTGCAGGACTTCAAAGCACCCGAAAGTGCTCCCGCCCAGCCCCAATACACATTATCCTGTCTGGGGAGGTGGTCACACCTCCCTGGGACAGGAAACCTATTGTCCAGGCCTCCCCTGCCGGAGTTTCGTCCAGCAGCAGGAGGCCAGACTCGTGTCTGTGGCAGCA
>CAWUFW010025233.1:0-48076 GCA_963921515.1 Calotriton arnoldi
TCCAGCCCGAACTGCCAAGCCATGTCTTCCTGGACCGGAAACAAGCATCCTAGGACCTTTGCTCACTTTGCCACTGGATTCAAGCAAGCCTGGCTGATGACGGCTGAAATGCCAGAAACCGGTCCTAGGATGCTTGTTTCCGGTCCAGGGAAGACATGGCTTGGCAGTTCGGGCTGGACTGTTCCCATGAGGCACAGGGTCAGACTGATTTGCATATGGCCATGTCTGAACTGGGGTGGTGGAGTGAGCTAAAGAATGATGATGGATTAAACCCAGATCAGTTGACTGGGGGTGAGTGTTTGATTGGCTCAAGCGCTCCGGTCCATCATCCCCTTTTGTATCGCTTGGTCGCCCTAAGTTGGCGGGGGTATGCCCAGACGTGGGTCCCTTGCTCACTTTGCCACTGGATTCAAGCAAGCCTGGCTGATGACGGCTGAAATGCCAGAAACCGGTCCTAGGATGCTTGTTTCCGGTCCAGGGAAGACATGGCTTGGCAGTTCGGGCTGGACTGTTCCCATGAGGCACAGGGTCAGACTGATTTGCATATGGCCATGTCTGAACTGGGGTGGTGGAGTGAGCTAAAGAATGATGATGGATTAAACCCAGATCAGTTGACTGGGGGTGAGTGTTTGATTGGCTCAAACGTTCCGTCCATCATCCCCTTTTGTATCGCTTGGTCGCCCTAAGTTGGCGGGGGTATGCCCAGACGTGGGTCCCTTGCTCACTTTGCCACTGGATTCAAGCAAGCCTGGCTGATGACGGCTGAAATGCCAGAAACCGGTCCTAGGATGCTTGTTTCCGGTCCAGGGAAGACATGGCTTGGCAGTTCGGGCTGGACTGTTCCCATGAGGCACAGGGTCAGACTGATTTGCATATGGCCATGTCTGAACTGGGGTGGTGGAGTGAGCTAAAGAATGATGATGGATTAAACCCAGATCAGTTGACTGGGGGTGAGTGTTTGATTGGCTCAAACGCTCCGTCCATCATCCCCTTTTGTATCGCTTGGTCGCCCTAAGTTGGCGGGGGTATGCCCAGACGTGGGTCCCTTGCTCACTTTGCCACTGGATTCAAGCAAGCCTGGCTGATGACGGCTGAAATGCCAGAAACCGGTCCTAGGATGCTTGTTTCCGGTCCAGGGAAGACATGGCTTGGCAGTTCGGGCTGGACTGTTCCCATGAGGCACAGGGTCAGACTGATTTGCATATGGCCATGTCTGAACTGGGGTGGTGGAGTGAGCTAAAGAATGATGATGGATTAAACCCAGATCAGTTGACTGGGGGTGAGTGTTTGATTGGCTCAAACGCTCCGTCCATCATCCCCTTTGTATCGCTTTGGTCGCCCTAAGTTGGCGGGGGTATGCCCAGACGTGGGTCCCTTGCTCACTTTGCCACTGGATTCAAGCAAGCCTGGCTGATGACGGCTGAAATGCCAGAAACCGGTCCTAGGATGCTTGTTTCCGGTCCAGGGAAGACATGGCTTGGCAGTTCGGGCTGGACTGTTCCCATGAGGCACAGGGTCAGACTGATTTGCATATGGCCATGTCTGAACTGGGGTGGTGGAGTGAGCTAAAGAATGATGATGGATTAAACCCAGATCAGTTGACTGGGGGTGAGTGTTTGATTGGCTCAAACGCTCCGTCCATCATCCCCTTTTGTATCGCTTGGTCGCCCTAAGTTGGCGGGGGTATGCCCAGACGTGGGTCCCTTGCTCACTTTGCCACTGGATTCAAGCAAGCCTGGCTGATGACGGCTGAAATGCCAGAAACCGGTCCTAGGATGCTTGTTTCCGGTCCAGGGAAGACATGGCTTGGCAGTTCGGGCTGGACTGTTCCCATGAGGCACAGGGTCAGACTGATTTGCATATGGCCATGTCTGAACTGGGGTGGTGGAGTGAGCTAAAGAATGATGATGGATTAAACCCAGATCAGTTGACTGGGGGTGAGTGTTTGATTGGCTCAAACGCTCCGTCCATCATCCCCTTTTGTATCGCTTGGTCGCCCTAAGTTGGCGGGGGTATGCCCAGACGTGGGTCCCTTGCTCACTTTGCCACTGGATTCAAGCAAGCCTGGCTGATGACGGCTGAAATGCCAGAAACCGGTCCTAGGATGCTTGTTTCCGGTCCAGGGAAGACATGGCTTGGCAGTTCGGGCTGGACTGTTCCCATGAGGCACAGGGTCAGACTGATTTGCATATGGCCATGTCTGAACTGGGGTGGTGGAGTGAGCTAAAGAATGATGATGGATTAAACCCAGATCAGTTGACTGGGGGTGAGTGTTTGATTGGCTCAAACGTCTCCGTCCATCATCCCCTTTGTATCGCTTTGGTCGCCCTAAGTTGGCGGGGGTATGCCCAGACGTGGGTCCCTTGCTCACTTTGCCACTGGATTCAAGCAAGCCTGGCTGATGACGGCTGAAATGCCAGAAACCGGTCCTAGGATGCTTGTTTCCGGTCCAGGGAAGACATGGCTTGGCAGTTCGGGCTGGACTGTTCCCATGAGGCACAGGGTCAGACTGATTTGCATATGGCCATGTCTGAACTGGGGTGGTGGAGTGAGCTAAAGAATGATGATGGATTAAACCCAGATCAGTTGACTGGGGGTGAGTGTTTGATTGGCTCAAACGTTCCGTCCATCATCCCCTTTTGTATCGCTTTGGTCGCCCTAAGTTGGCGGGGGTATGCCCAGACGTGGGTCCCTTGCTCACTTTGCCACTGGATTCAAGCAAGCCTGGCTGATGACGGCTGAAATGCCAGAAACCGGTCCTAGGATGCTTGTTTCCGGTCCAGGGAAGACATGGCTTGGCAGTTCGGGCTGGACTGTTCCCATGAGGCACAGGGTCAGACTGATTTGCATATGGCCATGTCTGAACTGGGGTGGTGGAGTGAGCTAAAGAATGATGATGGATTAAACCCAGATCAGTTGACTGGGGGTGAGTGTTTGATTGGCTCAAACGCTCCGTCCATCATCCCCTTTGTATCGCTTTGGTCGCCCTAAGTTGGCGGGGGTATGCCCAGACGTGGGTCCCTTGCTCACTTTGCCACTGGATTCAAGCAAGCCTGGCTGATGACGGCTGAAATGCCAGAAACCGGTCCTAGGATGCTTGTTTCCGGTCCAGGGAAGACATGGCTTGGCAGTTCGGGCTGGACTGTTCCCATGAGGCACAGGGTCAGACTGATTTGCATATGGCCATGTCTGAACTGGGGTGGTGGAGTGAGCTAAAGAATGATGATGGATTAAACCCAGATCAGTTGACTGGGGGTGAGTGTTTGATTGGCTCAAACGCTCCGTCCATCATCCCCTTTGTATCGCTTGGTCGCCCTAAGTTGGCGGGGGTATGCCCAGACGTGGGTCCCTTGCTCACTTTGCCACTGGATTCAAGCAAGCCTGGCTGATGACGGCTGAAATGCCAGAAACCGGTCCTAGGATGCTTGTTTCCGGTCCAGGGAAGACATGGCTTGGCAGTTCGGGCTGGACTGTTCCCATGAGGCACAGGGTCAGACTGATTTGCATATGGCCATGTCTGAACTGGGGTGGTGGAGTGAGCTAAAGAATGATGATGGATTAAACCCAGATCAGTTGACTGGGGGTGAGTGTTTGATTGGCTCAAACGCTCCGTCCATCATCCCCTTTTGTATCGCTTGGTCGCCCTAAGTTGGCGGGGGTATGCCCAGACGTGGGTCCCTTGCTCACTTTGCCACTGGATTCAAGCAAGCCTGGCTGATGACGGCTGAAATGCCAGAAACCGGTCCTAGGATGCTTGTTTCCGGTCCAGGGAAGACATGGCTTGGCAGTTCGGGCTGGACTGTTCCCATGAGGCACAGGGTCAGACTGATTTGCATATGGCCATGTCTGAACTGGGGTGGTGGAGTGAGCTAAAGAATGATGATGGATTAAACCCAGATCAGTTGACTGGGGGTGAGTGTTTGATTGGCTCAAACGTTCCGTCCATCATCCCCTTTTGTATCGCTTTGGTCGCCCTAAGTTGGCGGGGGTATGCCCAGACGTGGGTCCCTTGCTCACTTTGCCACTGGATTCAAGCAAGCCTGGCTGATGACGGCTGAAATGCCAGAAACCGGTCCTAGGATGCTTGTTTCCGGTCCAGGGAAGACATGGCTTGGCAGTTCGGGCTGGACTGTTCCCATGAGGCACAGGGTCAGACTGATTTGCATATGGCCATGTCTGAACTGGGGTGGTGGAGTGAGCTAAAGAATGATGATGGATTAAACCCAGATCAGTTGACTGGGGGTGAGTGTTTGATTGGCTCAAACGCTCCGTCCATCATCCCCTTTTGTATCGCTTTGGTCGCCCTAAGTTGGCGGGGGTATGCCCAGACGTGGGTCCCTTGCTCACTTTGCCACTGGATTCAAGCAAGCCTGGCTGATGACGGCTGAAATGCCAGAAACCGGTCCTAGGATGCTTGTTTCCGGTCCAGGGAAGACATGGCTTGGCAGTTCGGGCTGGACTGTTCCCATGAGGCACAGGGTCAGACTGATTTGCATATGGCCATGTCTGAACTGGGGTGGTGGAGTGAGCTAAAGAATGATGATGGATTAAACCCAGATCAGTTGACTGGGGGTGAGTGTTTGATTGGCTCAAACGCTCCGTCCATCATCCCCTTTTGTATCGCTTTGGTCGCCCTAAGTTGGCGGGGGTATGCCCAGACGTGGGTCCCTTGCTCACTTTGCCACTGGATTCAAGCAAGCCTGGCTGATGACGGCTGAAATGCCAGAAACCGGTCCTAGGATGCTTGTTTCCGGTCCAGGGAAGACATGGCTTGGCAGTTCGGGCTGGACTGTTCCCATGAGGCACAGGGTCAGACTGATTTGCATATGGCCATGTCTGAACTGGGGTGGTGGAGTGAGCTAAAGAATGATGATGGATTAAACCCAGATCAGTTGACTGGGGGTGAGTGTTTGATTGGCTCAAACGTTCCGTCCATCATCCCCTTTTGTATCGCTTTGGTCGCCCTAAGTTGGCGGGGGTATGCCCAGACGTGGGTCCCTTGCTCACTTTGCCACTGGATTCAAGCAAGCCTGGCTGATGACGGCTGAAATGCCAGAAACCGGTCCTAGGATGCTTGTTTCCGGTCCAGGGAAGACATGGCTTGGCAGTTCGGGCTGGACTGTTCCCATGAGGCACAGGGTCAGACTGATTTGCATATGGCCATGTCTGAACTGGGGTGGTGGAGTGAGCTAAAGAATGATGATGGATTAAACCCAGATCAGTTGACTGGGGGTGAGTGTTTGATTGGCTCAAACGTTCCGTCCATCATCCCCTTTTGTATCGCTTTGGTCGCCCTAAGTTGGCGGGGGTATGCCCAGACGTGGGTCCCTTGCTCACTTTGCCACTGGATTCAAGCAAGCCTGGCTGATGACGGCTGAAATGCCAGAAACCGGTCCTAGGATGCTTGTTTCCGGTCCAGGGAAGACATGGCTTGGCAGTTCGGGCTGGACTGTTCCCATGAGGCACAGGGTCAGACTGATTTGCATATGGCCATGTCTGAACTGGGGTGGTGGAGTGAGCTAAAGAATGATGATGGATTAAACCCAGATCAGTTGACTGGGGGTGAGTGTTTGATTGGCTCAAACGTTCCGTCCATCATCCCCTTTTGTATCGCTTTGGTCGCCCTAAGTTGGCGGGGGTATGCCCAGACGTGGGTCCCTTGCTCACTTTGCCACTGGATTCAAGCAAGCCTGGCTGATGACGGCTGAAATGCCAGAAACCGGTCCTAGGATGCTTGTTTCCGGTCCAGGGAAGACATGGCTTGGCAGTTCGGGCTGGACTGTTCCCATGAGGCACAGGGTCAGACTGATTTGCATATGGCCATGTCTGAACTGGGGTGGTGGAGTGAGCTAAAGAATGATGATGGATTAAACCCAGATCAGTTGACTGGGGGTGAGTGTTTGATTGGCTCAAACGTTCCGTCCATCATCCCCTTTTGTATCGCTTTGGTCGCCCTAAGTTGGCGGGGGTATGCCCAGACGTGGGTCCCTTGCTCACTTTGCCACTGGATTCAAGCAAGCCTGGCTGATGACGGCTGAAATGCCAGAAACCGGTCCTAGGATGCTTGTTTCCTGGTCCAGGGAAGACATGGCTTGGCAGTTCGGGCTGGACTGTTCCCATGAGGCACAGGGTCAGACTGATTTGCATATGGCCATGTCTGAACTGGGGTGGTGGAGTGAGCTAAAGAATGATGATGGATTAAACCCAGATCAGTTGACTGGGGGTGAGTGTTTGATTGGCTCAAACGCTCCGTCCATCATCCCCTTTTGTATCGCTTTGGTCGCCCTAAGTTGGCGGGGGTATGCCCAGACGTGGGTCCCTTGCTCACTTTGCCACTGGATTCAAGCAAGCCTGGCTGATGACGGCTGAAATGCCAGAAACCGGTCCTAGGATGCTTGTTTCCGGTCCAGGGAAGACATGGCTTGGCAGTTCGGGCTGGACTGTTCCCATGAGGCACAGGGTCAGACTGATTTGCATATGGCCATGTCTGAACTGGGGTGGTGGAGTGAGCTAAAGAATGATGATGGATTAAACCCAGATCAGTTGACTGGGGGTGAGTGTTTGATTGGCTCAAGCGTTCCGTCCATCATCCCCTTTTGTATCGCTTTGGTCGCCCTAAGTTGGCGGGGGTATGCCCAGACGTGGGTCCCTTGCTCACTTTGCCACTGGATTCAAGCAAGCCTGGCTGATGACGGCTGAAATGCCAGAAACCGGTCCTAGGATGCTTGTTTCCGGTCCAGGGAAGACATGGCTTGGCAGTTCGGGCTGGACTGTTCCCATGAGGCACAGGGTCAGACTGATTTGCATATGGCCATGTCTGAACTGGGGTGGTGGAGTGAGCTAAAGAATGATGATGGATTAAACCCAGATCAGTTGACTGGGGGTGAGTGTTTGATTGGCTCAAACGTTCCGTCCATCATCCCCTTTTGTATCGCTTGGTCGCCCTAAGTTGGCGGGGGTATGCCCAGACGTGGGTCCCTTGCTCACTTTGCCACT
This sequence comes from Calotriton arnoldi, assembly GCA_963921515.1. Classification (NCBI taxonomy): domain Eukaryota; kingdom Metazoa; phylum Chordata; class Amphibia; order Caudata; family Salamandridae; genus Calotriton; species Calotriton arnoldi. The sequence goes on from CAWUFW010025233.1 coordinate 6,997, forward strand.
GGATTCAAGCAAGCCTGGCTGATGACGGCTGAAATGCCAGAAACCGGTCCTAGGATGCTTGTTTCCGGTCCAGGGAAGACATGGCTTGGCAGTTCGGGCTGGACTGTTCCCATGAGGCACAGGGTCAGACTGATTTGCATATGGCCATGTCTGAACTGGGGTGGTGGAGTGAGCTAAAGAATGATGATGGATTAAACCCAGATCAGTTGACTGGGGGTGAGTGTTTGATTGGCTCAAACGCTCCGTCCATCATCCCCTTTTGTATCGCTTTGGTCGCCCTAAGTTGGCGGGGGTATGCCCAGACGTGGGTCCCTTGCTCACTTTGCCACTGGATTCAAGCAAGCCTGGCTGATGACGGCTGAAATGCCAGAAACCGGTCCTAGGATGCTTGTTTCCGGTCCAGGGAAGACATGGCTTGGCAGTTCGGGCTGGACTGTTCCCATGAGGCACAGGGTCAGACTGATTTGCATATGGCCATGTCTGAACTGGGGTGGTGGAGTGAGCTAAAGAATGATGATGGATTAAACCCAGATCAGTTGACTGGGGGTGAGTGTTTGATTGGCTCAAGCGTTCCGTCCATCATCCCCTTTTGTATCGCTTTGGTCGCCCTAAGTTGGCGGGGGTATGCCCAGACGTGGGTCCCTTGCTCACTTTGCCACTGGATTCAAGCAAGCCTGGCTGATGACGGCTGAAATGCCAGAAACCGGTCCTAGGATGCTTGTTTCCGGTCCAGGGAAGACATGGCTTGGCAGTTCGGGCTGGACTGTTCCCATGAGGCACAGGGTCAGACTGATTTGCATATGGCCATGTCTGAACTGGGGTGGTGGAGTGAGCTAAAGAATGATGATGGATTAAACCCAGATCAGTTGACTGGGGGTGAGTGTTTGATTGGCTCAAGCGTTCCGTCCATCATCCCCTTTGTATCGCTTTGGTCGCCCTAAGTTGGCGGGGGTATGCCCAGACGTGGGTCCCTTGCTCACTTTGCCACTGGATTCAAGCAAGCCTGGCTGATGACGGCTGAAATGCCAGAAACCGGTCCTAGGATGCTTGTTTCCGGTCCAGGGAAGACATGGCTTGGCAGTTCGGGCTGGACTGTTCCCATGAGGCACAGGGTCAGACTGATTTGCATATGGCCATGTCTGAACTGGGGTGGTGGAGTGAGCTAAAGAATGATGATGGATTAAACCCAGATCAGTTGACTGGGGGTGAGTGTTTGATTGGCTCAAGCGCTCCGTCCATCATCCCCTTTTGTATCGCTTGGTCGCCCTAAGTTGGCGGGGGTATGCCCAGACGTGGGTCCCTTGCTCACTTTGCCACTGGATTCAAGCAAGCCTGGCTGATGACGGCTGAAATGCCAGAAACCGGTCCTAGGATGCTTGTTTCCGGTCCAGGGAAGACATGGCTTGGCAGTTCGGGCTGGACTGTTCCCATGAGGCACAGGGTCAGACTGATTTGCATATGGCCATGTCTGAACTGGGGTGGTGGAGTGAGCTAAAGAATGATGATGGATTAAACCCAGATCAGTTGACTGGGGGTGAGTGTTTGATTGGCTCAAGCGTTCCGTCCATCATCCCCTTTGTATCGCTTGGTCGCCCTAAGTTGGCGGGGGTATGCCCAGACGTGGGTCCCTTGCTCACTTTGCCACTGGATTCAAGCAAGCCTGGCTGATGACGGCTGAAATGCCAGAAACCGGTCCTAGGATGCTTGTTTCCGGTCCAGGGAAGACATGGCTTGGCAGTTCGGGCTGGACTGTTCCCATGAGGCACAGGGTCAGACTGATTTGCATATGGCCATGTCTGAACTGGGGTGGTGGAGTGAGCTAAAGAATGATGATGGATTAAACCCAGATCAGTTGACTGGGGGTGAGTGTTTGATTGGCTCAAACGCTCCGTCCATCATCCCCTTTTGTATCGCTTTGGTCGCCCTAAGTTGGCGGGGGTATGCCCAGACGTGGGTCCCTTGCTCACTTTGCCACTGGATTCAAGCAAGCCTGGCTGATGACGGCTGAAATGCCAGAAACCGGTCCTAGGATGCTTGTTTCCGGTCCAGGGAAGACATGGCTTGGCAGTTCGGGCTGGACTGTTCCCATGAGGCACAGGGTCAGACTGATTTGCATATGGCCATGTCTGAACTGGGGTGGTGGAGTGAGCTAAAGAATGATGATGGATTAAACCCAGATCAGTTGACTGGGGGTGAGTGTTTGATTGGCTCAAACGTTCCGTCCATCATCCCCTTTGTATCGCTTGGTCGCCCTAAGTTGGCGGGGGTATGCCCAGACGTGGGTCCCTTGCTCACTTTGCCACTGGATTCAAGCAAGCCTGGCTGATGACGGCTGAAATGCCAGAAACCGGTCCTAGGATGCTTGTTTCCGGTCCAGGGAAGACATGGCTTGGCAGTTCGGGCTGGACTGTTCCCATGAGGCACAGGGTCAGACTGATTTGCATATGGCCATGTCTGAACTGGGGTGGTGGAGTGAGCTAAAGAATGATGATGGATTAAACCCAGATCAGTTGACTGGGGGTGAGTGTTTGATTGGCTCAAACGTTCCGTCCATCATCCCCTTTTGTATCGCTTGGTCGCCCTAAGTTGGCGGGGGTATGCCCAGACGTGGGTCCCTTGCTCACTTTGCCACTGGATTCAAGCAAGCCTGGCTGATGACGGCTGAAATGCCAGAAACCGGTCCTAGGATGCTTGTTTCCGGTCCAGGGAAGACATGGCTTGGCAGTTCGGGCTGGACTGTTCCCATGAGGCACAGGGTCAGACTGATTTGCATATGGCCATGTCTGAACTGGGGTGGTGGAGTGAGCTAAAGAATGATGATGGATTAAACCCAGATCAGTTGACTGGGGATGAGTGTTTGATTGGCTCAAACGTTCCGTCCATCATCCCCTTTTGTATCGCTTTGGTCGCCCTAAGTTGGCGGGGGTATGCCCAGACGTGGGTCCCTTGCTCACTTTGCCACTGGATTCAAGCAAGCCTGGCTGATGACGGCTGGAATGCCAGAAACCGGTCCTAGGATGCTTGTTTCCGGTCCAGGGAAGACATGGCTTGGCAGTTCGGGCTGGACTGTTCCCATGAGGCACAGGGTCAGACTGATTTGCATATGGCCATGTCTGAACTGGGGTGGTGGAGTGAGCTAAAGAATGATGATGGATTAAACCCAGATCAGTTGACTGGGGGTGAGTGTTTGATTGGCTCAAACGTTCCGTCCATCATCCCCTTTGTATCGCTTTGGTCGCCCTAAGTTGGCGGGGTATGCCCAGACGTGGGTCCCTTGCTCACTTTGCCACTGGATTCAAGCAAGCCTGGCTGATGACGGCTGAAATGCCAGAAACCGGTCCTAGGATGCTTGTTTCCGGTCCAGGGAAGACATGGCTTGGCAGTTCGGGCTGGACTGTTCCCATGAGGCACAGGGTCAGACTGATTTGCATATGGCCATGTCTGAACTGGGGTGGTGGAGTGAGCTAAAGAATGATGATGGATTAAACCCAGATCAGTTGACTGGGGGTGAGTGTTTGATTGGCTCAAACGTTCCGTCCATCATCCCCTTTGTATCGCTTTGGTCGCCCTAAGTTGGCGGGGGTATGCCCAGACGTGGGTCCCTTGCTCACTTTGCCACTGGATTCAAGCAAGCCTGGCTGATGACGGCTGAAATGCCAGAAACCGGTCCTAGGATGCTTGTTTCCGGTCCAGGGAAGACATGGCTTGGCAGTTCGGGCTGGACTGTTCCCATGAGGCACAGGGTCAGACTGATTTGCATATGGCCATGTCTGAACTGGGGTGGTGGAGTGAGCTAAAGAATGATGATGGATTAAACCCAGATCAGTTGACTGGGGTGAGTGTTTGATTGGCTCAAACGTTCCGTCCATCATCCCCTTTTGTATCGCTTTGAGCTGACCCATTGGCAGCAGGAAGGGGGACCCACCAGGGAGGAATTTTGTGAACAGCAGAGAGTTTGCCCCTCTCTTGAGGGTATGTGGCGACAGGCTGCAGCCCAGGCAGAAGGTGACATGTCTGGTTCACATCTGATTTATTGGGAGAATAGTCTCCTGTATAGCGAGCCTAAGGCTGCTGAGCCGGGGTCAGCCCGTGTGCTGGTGGTACCCGAGTGCTTCAGAGCCTTCCTACTGGGGTTGGCTCACGACATTCCATTGGCAGGACATCTGGGGCAGACCAAGACCTTTGAAAGGCTGGTCACCCACTTTTATTGGCCCCAGATGCGCAAGAGTTCAGACACTCATTGCAGGACATGTGAGACTTGCCAGGCAAGTGGGAAGAGTGGGGGGAAGATCAAGGCCCCACTCCAGCCCTTTCCAGTTGTTAGTACCCCATTCGAGCGAGTGGGCATTGACATTGTGGGGCCTCTGGACCCCAAGACAGCCATGGGCAACAGGTTCATCCTGGTCTTGGTGGACCATGCCACCCGGTACCCTGAAGCCATCCCGCTCAGGACAGTGACGGCCCCGTGGTGGGACGTGCACTGATGGGGATTTTTTCCCGTGTGGGGTTCCCCAGAGAGGTGGTGTCTGACAGGGGGACCAACTTCATCTCCCAGTACATGAAGTCTCTGTGGAAGGAGTGTGGGGTAACTTATAAGTTCACCACTCGTTACCACCCCCAAGGTAATGGTCTGGTTGAAAGGTTCAACCGGACCTTGAAGGAGCATGATCATGGGCCTAGAAGAGCCCCTGAGGCGTAAGTGGGACGTCCTCTTGCCATGCCTGTTGTTTGCCTACCGTGAGGTGCCACAGAAGTCCTTAGGGTTCAGTCCCTTTGAACTCCTCTATGGCCATCCGGTAGAGGGCCTCTGAGTCTGGTCAAGGAAGGCTGGGAGCAATCTCCCAGGAAACCTCCCCAAGATGTATTTAGCTACATGTTGGCCTTCAGGAACCAGACTCGGCTTTTCAGAAAGATTGCTGAGGCAAATCTGGAAGCCAGCCAGGAGGAAATGAAAGCGTTGGCACGACCAGAATGCCACTCTGGTCGAATTTCAACCTGGTCAGAAGGTTTGGGTACTGGCCCCAGTGGAGCCTTGTGCGCTCCAAGATAAGTGGACCGGTCCATTTGAGGTGGTGGAGCGCAAAGTACAGTTACCTACTTGGTGGACTTTCAGTCTCCCAGGAACCCCTTGCGGGTCCTGCATGTGAACCGCCTGAAGCCCCACTTTGAGAGGTCTGAAGTGGGCATGCTTCTTGCCACAGATGATGGGATGGAGGAGGAGAGTGAGCCTCTTCCTGACCTCCTGTGTGCAGGAGAGAAGGATGGGTCAGTGGAGGGTGTGATCCTCTCCACCGCACTGACCCCTGAGCAGCAGAGAGATTGTCACCAACTGGTGGGGCAATTTTCTGATTTGTTCTCCCTGGTGCCTGGTGTCACTGATTGGTGCGTCCATGAGGTGGATACCGGGGACAGTCCTCCTGTCAAGCACAAGGCTTACAGAGTGACTGACAGGGTCAGGGCTTGCATTAAGGAGGAGGTCTCCAAAATGTTTGCCCTAGGGGTGATTGAGTCCTCTAGCAGCCCCTGGTCCAGCCCCGTGGTCTTGGTACCAAAAGCTGCGACGCCTGGTGCCACTCCTGAACTTAGGTTCTGTGTGGACTACCGAGGTCTCAATTCGGTCACGAAGACCGACGCGCACCCCTTCCCCAGAGCTGATGAGCTCAGAGATCGGTTAGGGGCTGCCCGGTACCTCAGCACGTTTGATATGACGTCTGGGTACTGGCAGATCGCCTTAACTGATGGGGCAAAGGAGAGGTCAGCATTCTCCACACCAGATGGGCACTACCAGTTCCGTGTGATGCCCTTTGGGATGAAGAATGCCCCTGCCACCTTTCAGAGGTTGGTCAACCAGGTGTTGGTTGGGCTGGAGGATTTCAGTGCCGCCTACCTGGATGACATTGCAGTGTTTAGTTCCTCCTGGGAGGACCACTTGCGCCACCTCTGGGAAGTGTTGATGGCGCTGTGCAGAGCAGGCCTCACAATCAAGGCCAGTAAGTGCCAGATTGGGCAGGGTTCTGTGGTGTACTTGGGACACTAGGTGGGGAGTGCCCAGGTGGCACCCCTGCAGCCCAAGATTGAAACCATCCTGGCTTGGGAGCCCCCAAGGACCCAGACCCAGGTGAGGGCCTTCTTAGGACTCACGGGTTACTACAGGAGGTTTGTCAAGGGGTATGGCAACATTGTTGCCCCCTTGACTGAGCTGACTTCCAAGAAGCGGCCAAAGATTGTGAACTGGACTGACACCTGTCAGAAAGCCTTTGATGCCCTCAAAACTGCCATGTGTACAGCACCCGTACTCCAGGCGCCCAATTTTGCTAAGGAATTTGTTGTCCAGACAGACGCTTCAGAGCATGGGGTGGGGGCCGTTCTGTCACAGATAAATGAGGAGGGACTAGCCCAACCTGTAGCCTTCATCAGTAGGAGGTTACTTCCACGGGAACAGAGGTGGAGTGCAATTGAGCGTGAGGCATTTGCTGTGGTCTGGGCACTGAAGAAGCTGAGACCATACCTGTTTGGGACTCACTTCCGGGTTCAGACAGACCACAGACCCCTCAGATGGTTGATGCAGATGAGGGGTGAGAATCCCAAGTTGTTGAGGTGGTCCAATTCCCTACAGGGTATGGACTTCACGGTGGAAAACCGCCCTGGTACAGAACACGCCAATGCTGATGGTCTGTCCAGATTTTTCCGCCTTAGTGATGAGAACTTCCAAGGGGATGGGTAGTTCTCCCCACATTTCAGCTGGAGGGGACACGTATTAGACCTGGTACCATTGGCGTGGGTCTCCCTTCCACTTTTCGCTGTTGTCCCCCTTGTTTTTGCTGGTGTTAGATGCTCTGGGCGCTGTGCCACTGCCATTCGGTGCCACAGCGCGAATGCTCCCTGTGTAAATATGACATGTGAATTGGTATATCCATGATTGGCTTATTTGGCTTACCTGTTAGTCCCTAGTAGCGTGGCCTGTGTGTGCCCAGGGCTGGTAAACCAAATGCTGCCGGTGGGCCTGCAGCGCCAGTTTGCGCCAACCACAGAAGCAGCTTGTAAATTGGGTCTCAGACCTGCCATTGCAGAGTCTGCGTGCAGTCCCGAACTGCCATCTTGGCTGTGAAGTGCACCCACTTCCCAGCCCCTGAACCTTCCCTTGGCATCATGTAAGCCACCCCTATGGTAGGGTGCATTGTATGTGTAAGGTAGGACATGCCTTGTTGTATGTAGCATGTCCTGGTAGTGACTTACACCCAATTTCGTTTTCACTACTGTAAGGCTACCTGTTCCCCATAGGCTAGAATGGGCAGTTTGACTATTACATTCTATAGTCCTAACTGATCCCAGGAACATGGTAGAAAAACGAATTTAGTATGCCTGAGCTCAGAATATTAAAATACATCTTTTAGTGAAGTTTATTTTTATATTCTGTGTTTGAAAATACCCCTTTTAGAAAGTAGGTATTTTCTTGCCTAAGCCTTCCAGTGTGCTCTGCTGTTATGTGTATTGGCTGTCTGGTTTTGGAGGGACAGGGCAGGCTGAGTCAGACCTGGGTTGAATAGAGAGATCTGCATTTAGAGTATGGGGAGGGGTGGCTCCTTGACCTGAATAGGGCTGTGCCTGGCAAGGTGAATGCTGGCTCCACCTCCTACTGTGTGTCTGATAGCAGACCCCCTCTTTCTGAAAGGAAGGATGCAGCCTGGTAAACAAAGTGCTCCAGGACTGACCAGAACTGGTTCTGGCTAGGCTCAGTGACTTGTAGCTTTTGAGAACAAAGGCTTTTGGGGTATAAATATCTGTGCTGAAACCCCTACAAGGTGTATTGCTCCTGGATGTCAAGACGAACCTCTGTCCGTGTAACTGAAGGAATCTGCAGGAGGTGACTATCCTTGTGCTTGTGTGCTGTTTCTGGGATTGGCCTGCAGTGGTTACCATTGGACTTGGAAGAAGAGGAAAAGGACTTTTGAGAGAACTTTTATTAATCTTGCTAAAGCAATCACCCAAGGGCTAGGAGAGAGCTAGCCTCCTGTTGAAGTCTCAGACACATCAGACTTCACCACCAGCCTCCTGATTCCTCCCAGCGAGGATTTCTATCTGCAGGTGAGGCTCCTGTGAGTTCCAGGGCCTCTAGTTCTACTACAGAGAAGAGAGTGCTGAAATCGTCGCTAACGCACGTTTGCGAGCCGCCGCAGCCGAGAGCGCCGAAAAAATCATCGCGCTGCTGCCGCCGAGTGCTCGCAACCAAAGATTGAGTCATCGCACCGAGATCATCGCTTCACGACATCGCAGCGCGGACGTCGAGCGTCCGCCATTTTCATCGCATCGCATCAGGATCGTCGCTCCCTCGCGGAGCGCCATTTCTTCGCATCGCAACCCGATCGCACACGCAACAAGATCGTCGCCTCGCCTCCTCCCTTGCAGCAGGGAGTCATCTCATCAACGGTCTAGCGTGCAGAAGTTTGTCGCATCGTCTCTACACGCATCAGCAGATCGGCGCATCATCCTCCCCTCGCGGCAAGGATTTAACGCATCGCCGGCCTCGCGTGCAGAAATTCATCGCTACAGCTTCTTTGCGACACTTTGTTGGTTTTTGCTACGAAATCCAGGTACTTTGTAGGTAAAAGGGTCGTAGAGACCACTGCTTTGAACTGAACTCCTCTTTGCACACTTGAACAATTTTTGCAGCATTTCAAGAGTAATCCTATTTTACAGTATTGTGGCTTTTATCGTTATTGGTCTTGTGTTAAGTCTATATATAAAGATACTTATTTTTGATAACTACTTGTGTGGTGTCCCTTTGTAGTGTTCCTCACTGTGTTGCTGTGTATGGTCATAAATGCTTCACACACTGCCTCTGAGATAAGCCTAACTGCTCGTGCTACGTTACCACAGGGTTGAGCAGGGGTTATCAAAGGGTGGAACCCTCTCACTCTGACTTAGGAAGAAGGGTCCCTACTTGGACAGTGGCCAGCCATTGCCAACTAGAGACCCCCATTTCTAACAGTGACTATTAGCACGTCTGCTCCCATTTCCTCTAAATCTGACCAAAGCTTCTCGTGGTTGACACAATCAAATGCCGCTTTTAAGTCGACAAATGTTAGATATAAATTTAGCTTTTTTGCCTTTATGTACTTGTCTATAAAAATGTGTACGTTTAGGCCCTGCTCTATTGTACCCAAGCCTTTTCGGAAGCCATATTGAAGATCACTTAGTATTGACTTCTCATCCGCCCATAGCTGTAATCTATCTAGCAGAACTCGCCCCGCGATCTTAACTGTAGAATCCAGCAAAGAAATTGGGCGGTAACAGGCTGGGTTTGCCCTGTCGCCTTTTTTAAAGATAGGCACTATTATGGAGTCATACCAGGTTGGTAGGAAGCCTTGTGAGCAACATGCATTGAAAACCTGCGTTAATAGAGGGCCCCAGAATTCTACGTTAAATTTAAAAAGGTCTACTGGGATTCCATCAGGCCCCACAGCCTTCCCCCCGGCTTGAATTGATAGCAGAATTTACCTCACTAAGGGTAAAATGTAGAGGTAAGTAACTGGAAATTAAAGGATGATCAATTTCTACCTCAGATGCCAAATTATCCTGTTCTACTTGGATCGAATTTCCGTATAGGCTTGAATAATGTGCGATCCATTCCTGCTCAGTTATTGCTATTTCTATAATGACAAAGCCTGGCCACATGAATCTTATAACCTTATTTCTTTGAACTCTTTCTTAAGCTCATTAATGGCCAATAGACAAGGCCCGGCAGATCTAATTTTGTGGGAGACTTCAATATCCATCTTTGTGAGAGCCCTCTTGACCCAACTAACAACTTATCTAAATATACTGTAGTGGAGGGGTTACACATGGACCATTCCAGGGAGGGCTCAGAACTCAATGAAATCCTAAACAATTATAATCTTGACTTTGTCCTAGGTAAATTGATTAGCTCTGCAAGTTCTTTCATATTACCAACCTTTGCGGGAAGGGAGTGCTTGTCAATTACAGATTTTATTTTTGTATCGGTTTCCATCTATAGGAAGATTTCCAACTTTAGAATACTGTCCAGCTCATTTAGTGATCATAACCCACATGCTCATTCCGAGGGATGAGTTCCCGTACTAAGAACCTTCCAAGGCCTCCGGGGGTGCTTCTTCCAAGAGATCAAGGCAGGCACCTAAGGTGGTCCCAAGTGGAGCCCAGGTGCGTTACAAAATCTCTCTTTGCGGTCTTTTTGTAGGAGCTCTTTACTTGTCCTGATTCATGCTCCTCTAGTGGGGCAGTTCTAGCCACCTATGAAGACATCTCTCATAAGGTGATAGCTTTACTTAACACCCCGGCTGTTAATATTGGTTCATTCGACTTACAATAGTTTGATCACAACTGTTCTTAGGCATTATGAAAGCTAAAGCAGGAGTTAAAACATTCTCCCAGAGACCTGAAATGTATAGCTGCCTACAGAAGATCTTATAAAATTGAAATAAAAAAACGTAAAGCCACCTTAAAAGAAATAGCCTGGGATGACCTAGTGCAAGCATGCACCAGCAAAGATACCTCTTTGTTTTGGCGCATTATCAATCAGCCATGTTTTGCGAATGATAACTGCCTGGCCTTACGCCCCCAAATTACAGCTAGCCAGTGGGTTGCACATTTTGAAGAGGTTTATAATTGCTCACCTATTCATATAGATAATGAATTGCACTTGCCCTTGCTAGTGAAATCCAACCTCATCTTCACTTTACACGAAATTAATAGAGGTATTTTAGCTTTATCAAGAAATTAGACCCCTGGCCCTGATGGTATTTCGCCGGATATGTTTGTTGGAGATATCGAGATTTGGGGCCCATCTCTGACGTTGGTTTCGAATGCAGCATTTAGAGAGGACTTTCTGCCCTCGTGGTCCACCTCAGTCATCGTCCCTGTATTTAAGAAGAGTGACAATGATAATCCCCAATGCTACTGAACAATATATTTGATTGACTCTGTTGTGAAGGTCATGGGGAGGGTACTTTTGGATAGGCTAATGTTTTGGACGGAGATTAATATAATTTCTGAGGTCCAATATGACTTCAGGTCAGACAGATCTACAACTGATCAATGCCTGAACTTGTATATGCTTATCAACAAGAATACAGTAGCCTGACCTGCATCAGTCCATCTAGCTGTTATGGACCTCACGTCCACTTTTAGCAAGGTTAACCGGACTAAGTTGTGGGGTATGCTTCTCTCTATGAGGGGGGGACCCTGACATTGTGTACTTCCTAAATGATTTAAATGCAAAAACTACAGCATCCGTTTTGTATACCCAGGGTTCTGCCTGTACCAATCCATTTAGAACAAGCAAGTCAGTGCGACAGGGGTGTATCCTTGCCCCTTTTTTATTCCCCCTATATAAATGGGCTAAAGGAAGCACTATTGATCACTGAGGGTGATTGTCGAAAGGTGGGGATGAAATTGTGTCTGGTGCAGCAATATGCAGATGATATGGTCCTGATGGCCAGGATTGCGCTGGATCAAATTCATGGATAGACTGGACCATTCTGTTAATTTGAGTAAGTCCTATGTCATGGTGGTAGGCACATGTTCAACAAGAACAAACACATTCAGGGTGGGCACTCACACCCTAATAACAGTTTCATCTTTCTCCTAACTTTAGGTGTTATTTGACTCCAGCATGACCTGGAAACCCCTGATTACCAGCAAGAGGTAGGAATTTGTAAAGGCGAACGCAGCTGTAACTAGCTTTGCCCATAGATTGGGGAGCAGGCCGTTACTAGCTTTAATGAAGGTTTATCAGGCTAAGTGTGTCTCCAAGGTTACTTATGGCAGTAACATTTGGGTCTAAGCAAAGGCAGAACACTTACAGATGTTTAAAAATGGGGTTATAAGGCGTTTGTTGGGTGTACCTCAAAGTACCCCACCAGTTTGTATTCAGTTGGTGTAAAGTATATTGGGGACAACATTGCCTTAAGGCCACTTTTAGACTGGATTAAGGTATGGGCAAGGGTTGAATCTCACCTAAACAGGCTGATTCTTAAGGATTGTTTGTCTCTCATCCATGCAGCTAGGATCCTTGGATTGCATATACCAAGGAGTCTTTTAAAAGCCTGGGGAGAGAGGATTTATTTCTTATCCCACAGACCATGGTTAGATCTTAATTGAACTGGGTGAGGGATCATTTCTTGAATGAAGAATGTCTCATGTAGAGCAGGTGGAAATGTTGAAACTCTCTGTATGCCGTCATATGCTGCTAAATAAAGTTCAGTCCATGGAACCTTACTTATTCATTGTAAGCAACAACATGGATAGATGTTTGCTGACTAGATTCAGATTCAATATGTTGCACCATCTACTGGCTTTTCCCAGTGGATGGAATGCTCCCAGCTTTTTGGGCCCTTCTGGCTGGAACAGTATGTCTCCACAAGATACCCTACACTTTACCATGTTCTGTGTATATTTTAAGTTGCCTAGGAGATTGCTTATTATCCCTTTCCTGAAATCCTTGAACTTTGTGCAGGTTCAACTAGCTCTTATATTTTTACTGCTTTCATCTGATGGGCATATTCTTTTTAAATGTACTTGTTTTTTAAGAGTGGCAATGGAACTGAGGTATACGAGGATTGATTAGTTCTATTGTGTATGATTGTTGCACATGTCTCAAGTCGTACCTGTCTTCATGTTTTGAGGGTATTTATGTTTTTATTGATCAATTCTGTCAGTGTATTATATATGTGGTTTGTCTAGCTTCTCCCTTTTTTGTACTTTTACGGTTATGATTATAACAGAATAAAGTTTATCTGGGCAGTGATACTCTGAGAATTTCTTTGCCAACTTTGCAATAAAAAACAATATATTGGTATCTAGAGAATAAAAATGTATGAAGTTGGTCTGAATGTTTCATATTAGCACATCTGAAATATGAGGGGTAGTTCTCACTGTTTCCAGGTTATGCTAGAACTGCATCCAATACTTCAATTGATTTTTAGTGGAGTTAGATTTCCCCTTCAGGGCCCGTATAACAGATAGGGTGTACATTCCATGTTTGCGCCATGGCGCACCTTAAAGCAGGTGTGGCGGGTGCAAACATGGAAATTGTGCCATATCAGGATGAATGTGCTGCCCTTGGGCCAGCCATGAACTTGTGCTGCCCCCAGGGCAGGTCAGTCAAGAGAAATGAGGAGCAGTTGTTTAAAATCTGCTCTGTGTTTCTCTGTGCAGAGGGCAACCCACCTGTACTTTTAAATGGGATTAATGATCCCCTTGCAATCAGGTGCAGGGAGTGACTGCATCCACCTGAAAGGGGATGTCTGGTGGGTCCATGGAACCTCCTTTCATCCCTTTAGAGGGTTGCATTTAGAAGGTGCACTGAAAGTGTGCCACCTTTTTCTAGTGCACTTTCAGTGCGCCTTCTAAAAGCATGTTTGCCTCTGCGCCCACGTCTCTAATATGGCACTGGTACAGAAGCAAAGGGATTCCCACACCCCAGCAAATGAGGGAACGCCCTCTAATGATAGCGCTGGTGCTATTTGTGCGCCAGCGCTATCTGTATTACAAAACAGGCCGCACAAGCGTCTATGGCCCCTTCTGTAATACCAAAGTGCCGCTGAACGCATAAAGTGGGCGCAAACGCCCATTGCACCCCTACTGTGTTTGTGTAATTCGGCCTCAGGAGTCCACAGGGTCCTCCTCCATTCTAACCCAACACAATAGAGAAGAATCATACTAGAGACATACTAAGGCAACTAAATATTCAGCTATCAAACAAATATTTCACAATTATGCTATTTTTATCAATCAGTAGAGCACAGCAAATACCCTGAATGGAGACCTAGAGCTAAGGGAGAGGGAATGACAAGGTAGTTGCAGCGAGAGGAGGCAAGGGGTGGAAAAGTTCACTGGAAAAGCAGAGTTTTAAGCACATCAGAGTAGAAAATCAATTTAAGAGAGATGGGCAAGGCATTCCAAGGCTTGGAGACCCAATAAGCGAAGGAACGGCCACCCATCTGAACCTTATTGATTCGGGCAAACAACAGAGGTTTGGATGAAAGATGTCATAGGGTTCTCTTAGATTGGCAGGGCAAAAATGTGTTTAATAAGTTGGTGGGATAGTTGTTATGTAACGTTCTGTAATCAATGCAGGGAGCTTTGAACTTGGTGCATTGTTTCATAGGAAGCTAGTGGAGGTCCTTAAGATGGGAGCCACCGAAGTAATACACGGGAGATTCAAGATCAATCAAGCTGTAGAATTTTGTGTAACCTGAAGGCAGTAAATAAGGAAGTCAGGCAGTCCCAGGTGAATGGAATTGCCATAATCAAGGCTTGATTTGATCAAAGAGTGTTCATATAGAGGTCACCACCCTCTATACTTCTTGACAATGTGGTTCTGTTCTTCATCAGGATAGATGTTAGTAAGTCTGACTTCATGTACATCTATTTGTTCAACTCGATGTTACTTGTGTGGGTCAAATAAAATGATCCTTGCCTTCATCTTTTCCTGCATCAACTCTATGATGCTGATTGTACTGCAATACTTGGTAAAGACATTCCTCCGTGTTTAAGGCAGATTCCACAGCAGTCAACTGCACCTCATGATAGTAACTCTTCATATACAGGTACTGTTGTAAGGCTAAACGTTCAGACACATGAAAAAATACTTTTTAAATATTTTAATCACAGAACTGTGAATTCCTCAATAACACCAGGCCAACTGCACTAAACTCTGTTTTGTCCATAAAGTCCTTACTAGGCGAATTAACGGAGCATGGTCAATTGCAATATTTTACCAAAAATCAAATTTGTGATCCCTTGGGTTTTAATAGTCCAATTGTTGAAGGAGAGTCAGACAGTCTTAGTGGAGTGGGCTTTTCAATACTCAAGGAAGATACTATAGCAAATATAATGTTATCCATCTCTAAATCCATTATGTTTCCATTGTAGTAAAAATTATACTGTGCAACATAGAGTGAAGACGGAAATGTTGGATACGTTTCTAACTCCTTATTAAATCGCTTCCATCACAGACAGGGCCGGACAGACTTTATTTCACCAGGCAATTTCCCGGTGGGCTGGTGCCCTTGAAGGCCGTTTTTGAAAGCTCTTGGGGGGATATTCTCAATGAAGTGGCGGTGAGAGGCGTTAGCTTCCTTGGCTTTACGCCTCTCACCGCCACTTCGGAAACGCGAGGCTGCACCCTATTCTCAAGAATGTGGTGCAGCCTGGCGTTTCCCCCTGCGATGGCGCTAAGTTTCACAACTTAGCGCCAATGCAGGCACCCTTGCACCAGAGTGCAAGAGTATCTGTGTGCAGGGGAGGGTTGTTTATGTACAGGAAGGCGCCCCTTCCTGCACATAAACAATCCCAAAATACCATTTTGTAACTTTCATGTGTGCTGCTCCGTGCAGCACACATGAAAGTTACAAAATTGCTTTTTTAAAAAGGTTTGTTCATGTACAGGAAGGGACACCTTCCTGTACATGAACAAACCATGGCATTTTGCTTTTTAAAGCATTTCTCCAAGTTTCGCCAACTTAAGATCAGGATTTTCCTGGTCTTAAGTTCGGCGCTGCCACCTATTAACGCCGCCCTTGAGAATAGGTGGCAGCGTCGAATTCAATGGGTGTTGCGGTGGAACGGCCACCGCAACACCCACTGCACGCCCCTTTCACGCTAAGTTTAGAGTGAAAGGGGCCTTATTCATAAGGAAGCGTTAAGCCACTTAACTGGCTTAAAGCCACGTTAAGTGGCTTAACGCTGCCTTGTGAATAAGGCGCTGACCCTATCGCCACGGGAACGTCAGAAAAAGTGACGTTCCCATGGCGATAGGGGCTTGAGAATATGCCCCTTGGTGTCTCGGTCACTTTCGATTGATATAAGAGATTAATAGAAGAAGGCAGGGGAGGCTTTAAGAGAGAGAAAAAGAGAGAATGTAAGGGGAGGTAGGCAGAAAACGATCAGAGAGGGAGAAGAGAGAGAAGGAGAGAGAAAAAATGGATAGAAAGAAAGAGCTAGTGCAAGATAATTAAGGGGCCGTCTGGTTTGAGCATTTTTTCAGAGCTGCTTTTGGTTCCCCAGTGCGGCCCTGAGTACAGACATGCATTTCTAATACTAGGGTTGGCAGACTTCCAAATTGCGTTGTCCAATATTATGCTGATGGAAGAAATCGTAGAGAAACTGAAGAAAATGCATCTGATAACGAGACCAACAAATGAGCCAACCTGTGCAGAAATAAGAATCCATTTTCTGTGGAAGAAAGTGCGACGCAAGACTCAAATTAGATGTCAACTAGAGGTGTGCAAAACTGTAATGATTATGAAGATTTTTTCGAACATAAAAAGCTAGCTTTAGGAAGTTTATGCAGGTACAAAAAATTGCGAGAAACAATAGTGTGAAAATGTACTGTCGTGGTACATTTTTTTAAAAATAAATCTATTTTCTTTCTATAATAGTGTTGCTATTAAGGAATTTTCACCTGTAAGCATTGTTTACAAAAGTCAACAATTTGCGCTTGATTCACAGAGTAGTCATTTGATAACTTTGCAAATTACCAAGGTGAAATTTCAATTTTGCATGGTCCTAACGTCAACTAATAATAACGACAGTGAAGTCATTATTAAGGACAGTAGCAGCCTTTCCAAAATAAGTTAAACCACTTCAGTAGACCCTCGTGCATTTGAGCTTTGCTCTTAACAAGTCGCGAAAAAGCTGAACATAACATGCTTATTTCTCCAAGAAAATAATTACATCACTGCACTGCTCTCAAAATTAATGACAATAAATCGTGAAATGACAGTACCTGTCACCAGTAAACAGGCACGTTTGTATGAAAGCAGCTCTCTTAGCGGATTTGCAATAAACGCTTAAAGAGTGCTGTCTTTGCATAGCGGCTTCTCTAAATTCCTGAAGATTTTTTATTCCACTAAAAAGCAGCTGTTGGTAGACGAAAAACCTGCAAAGCTTTGCTAAGGTGACAAATTTACATCTTCGCTTATTTGCAAAGAGTTTCCCCTTTATAAATGTAAACAAGTCAAGCAGGCAAAATATCCTGGAATAAAGGGGCATATTATCAAGGGCTTTATCGCCGCTATTAGCAAGCTGTCGCTAACAGGCGTTAGCGACAGCTTTCAGGCGTTAGAGGCCGCGTTTACCATCGCCTTGCATGTCAGCGATAATTATCGCTAATGACATGCAAGGAAGGCGTTCCTTACTAAAAGCGACTGAAAACAGTCGCTAATCCCACTACCCCCTATTAGCAAGGCAGGCGAAGCGATATAATAATTCGCGCTAAGCGCGTTTATCGCTATATTTTATCTCCTGCTAGTGAGGATGACTTACCTGTTTAAAGTATAGGAGGTGGATTCTAATGCTGAATCAACCTTAACGATAATGCGAGAATATCGCTGCTTTTCCAGCGATATTCTCACATTTTGCCGCTATCGCTGGAAATTTTATCGCTATGGAGATAAACCTTGTTAATAGGGTGTTATCTCAGCGATATTTTCCAGCGATAGGCGGCGTTAACCAAAGTCGCGCTAAGCGCGGTTAGCGATAAATATCGCTATTCCTTGCTAATATGCCCCAAAGTTTTTGCAGGATAAGTAAATCTTTCTTTGCTTGAGAATTTTCCTGCAAAAACCTTTTTCCACGATATTTTGACTGCTTGCGTAAATTTATGAAGGGGAAACGCTTTGCTAATAGGCAAGATGTAAATTTGTTACCTTCGCACAGCTTTGCTGGCACTGCGAAATTATAAATACCCACGTCCCTGACTTAAACAGTTAAAAGGTTAAATGACTTTTGCCATGTATATCCCTATAGCTTTAGTACCAGAAAAATGATTTGTTGATTTGTGACAGTATTTTAATTTTCAACAAAGCTGTTTTGTCTCTGCATCACATAATACATTATAGTCCATGGACGGTTTCAAAAGCAAATCGCATTATATTTTAGGTCTGGCTTGACAGTACAGCTGTCACAGAATGTTTACAATAATTGCTGATCCTAATTATTTTGTTATTGATAATTACTTAAGTATGTTTTAAACTGTTTAATCATTATTTAAATGATTGGTTTTATATGATTTATTGATTACAATAATTTGTGATAATGATTATAGTTACCTATTGTTATCTTTCCTAATTATAAAAAGTATTATTTTTTTCATTATTTATTTTAATTTTTAAATTCACTATTTTAATTTAATCAGTATTTTTATTTTTGGGGTATTAGTGTTTTTTGGGTTTGTAGTGAGGGAAGTAAATGTCTTTTTAATTAATTTCATTTTTTAAATTATTTTACTTTTTTTAGTTTATATTGTATGACTTTTCAATTTAAAATATGATTATGCAATTTATAGTTGCTAGGTATTGTAAATGTAGCCCTTCCGAAGTCAGCACTTTCCATGCTGTTGCTTAGACTGGAGTGTGAACAGTAGATCTAACCCCTATGAAGTGCAACACCTTCCCTAATGTTGATTAGACCATTTCTTCATTTGTAAAAAAATAAGTGCCAGGGCTCTCGTCAGGAGCCCATTGCAGTTTGCACCACACATTGACCCTGCCAGTGTTACCAATAATAGTAAAAACACAACTACTAGCCATCACACTTCTACATGTGTGACAATTCGAACTATTCCAGGCCCCCAAAGCCAGTGGCGGCTCGCAGAGGGAGTGCTGTGGGGCATTGGGGCAGGGCGGGCGGGGGACGCGTTGGGTGGGGGGGTAGTGGAGTCGGACATACGACGGGCAGGAGTAAAGTAAGTAAATAAATAAATAAAACTATTTACCTTGCACTCGCTGCATCGCTGAGTTGGCGATGCAGCGAGCGCAAGGTAAATAGTTTTATTTATATATTTACTTACTTTACTCCTGCCCGTCGTATGTCAGACTCCACTATCCCCCCCACCCAGCCTCTCCCCAGCCCCGCCCACCGCCCCGCAGCACTCCCTCTGCGAGCCACCACTGCCCAAAGCTACAAGAATGGCTTGGGAGGCAGGTGATAGTCATTTTTAATGTATGTTAAATTAATAATTACCTGTTGTTGTGATTATCTCTAAATTATCCAGACAGTGCCACCTTGTGGCAGACTGTCACAAGCGCCAGTGTTGATAATTAAGTGCTGGTGCCGAGCACCGGAAACCACTGGCTCAAATTAAGCACTTGATTAGGACTAGAGTAGGAATAGTTAATTTAACCCTTCCGAAATCAACACTTTTTCCTACTGTTGCTTAGACTTGAGCAGAAATAGTAAATATAACCCCTCTGAAGTCCAATACTTTCCCTACTGTTGCATAGTTTGTAGTGGGAATAGTAAATCTAACCCCTCCGAAGCCCAACACTTTCCATACTTTCGCTTAGACTGGCGTGGGAATAGTAAATCTAACCCATCCTAAGTCTAACAGTTTTCCTACTGAAACTTAGACTGACAAGGGAATAGTAAATCAAACCCTTCCAAAGTTCAATGCCTTCCCTTCTGTTGTACAGATTTGAGTGAAAATACTAAATCTAACCACTCCAAACTCAATTGTATTTGTATTTTTAAATATTTTTGAATGTTTACAATATTTTAGAATAATATTTTTCATTATTTATATTTATTATATTTTAATTAAAAAATGTTTATATACTTGTTTCATTTGTTTGTTCCTGTTAATATTCTTTTTCATTTTTTAAATCGGTAAACTATTTTTATTTTTATTTATTACAAATGTATGTGTACATTAGTTTATTATTTCTATATTTAGTGTACAGTACTAAATAAAAGTATTTTACAAGTTTATTTTAATATTTAAAATAGGTTACATAATTTTGTTGATTTTATATTTGTATGCTAATTTTCAATTCATTTTACCGTTAATGTTCAAAATTAAATGTATTTAAAAAAATGTTTATTTACTGTTGCTATATTTAAGTATATATTTAGGTGTGTGTGTATACTTTAAAATATATAAGTATGCATAGATATAATTTTGTATCCTAAATAAATGATGAAACCGAATTATTTAACATAATATTGTTTTTAACAAATTATCTATTTGAAATAAATTACTTTAAAGCTACTATTTATTAAAAAAAATATTCCTATCTATATCAGGTCGATATTATTTTGCATGATATTTTTATCACAATATTTTGGTTACTCTTATTATATGTATAGGAACACGATTTATGGTAACCAATATTTTTGACACAATATTTGTGTATCTTGATATTTTTGTTCTCGATGATCTGACCGATAACCTTACCTATATGCTTGCAGGTATAGAGGTATGCACTGTGTGTGAAAGGTAAGTAGTGAGTCTGAGAGTGCAAGGTGAGTATTGTGCCTGCATGAGCCCATGGCGAGCAGTATGATTGTGTGACAGCGAGGGGAAAGGTGTCTCGGTGAGTGTAAAGTGAACTATGGTTTTCAGGGCAGGGTGCCAGGATGATGGGATGTCCTAAGTGAGTGCAGTGATTTTCTGTTTGTACACAAGGGGTGCACCTGTAGGCTTCAGAGTGGAGAGGTATGCAGAGAAAAGAGTGTGGTGTTTCTATGAGTGTAGTATGAGCAGGGTGTCTGCTTTAGTGGAAGTTAAGCTATGAGTGTGAGTGCAAGGTGAGCGGTGACTGAGTGAGTAGCATGTCTATGAGAGTATAGGGAGAGCAGTGTGTCTGTGTGAGCGGGGTCTGCATGAGCACAGGGTGAGTTATGTGCCTACATGGCTCCAATGTGAGCAAAACACCTGCATGTTTGCAAGGGGAGAGGTTTCTGTATCAGTAAAGAGTGAGTGAGTGAGTTCTGCCTTTATGCATTAGGATTATAAGCGTATGCATGCAGGGTGAGTGGTGTGTATTTATGTTTGAAGTTGGAGAGGTCTGTCTGGTGGAAGGTGTGTCTGTATGAGTGCAGGGTGGTGGCGTATCTGTATGGGTGCAGGGTGAGTGGCATACCTGGATGAGTCCTGGGTGAGCTATGTGCCTGAGTCTAAGGTGAGTCTCTGTGAGTCCAGGATGTGTGAGTGTAAGAGGAGAGGTGTATGTATGAATGTACATCGAGTTGCACCTGTATGAATCCAGGGTTCCAGGATGAGGGGTATGGTTGTGTGCGAGTGTGTGCAGGATGAGTGATGTACTTCAATGTATTCATTTGGAAAGGCTTGAAAGGTGAGAGGGGTTCCTGTGTGAGTGCAGCATGAGTAGTCAGTGCAGGCTGAGCAGTGTGTCAGTGTGAATCTAGGATGAGCAG
This sequence comes from Calotriton arnoldi, assembly GCA_963921515.1. Classification (NCBI taxonomy): domain Eukaryota; kingdom Metazoa; phylum Chordata; class Amphibia; order Caudata; family Salamandridae; genus Calotriton; species Calotriton arnoldi. The sequence continues at coordinate 28,195 of CAWUFW010025233.1, forward strand.
TGTGCCTGTGTGAGTTCAAGGGGATAGGTGGTGCATGAAAATAGAGTGAATTATGCCCCTATGACTGCAGGGCCAGTGTAAGTTCTCAGTGACAGAGTGAAGAGAGTTCCTATTTGAGTGCAGGGTGTTTCTAAGTGTGTATGCAGTGTGAGTGATATGTCTGTGTGAGTGCAGGGTGAGCAGTGCTTCTGTGTGAATGTAGGGTGCGCATGTGAGTGCAAGTTGAGTGGTGTGTATGCCTTTGTAAGTGCACAGTGCAAGGTGGCTCTATGAGTGTAAAGTGAGGCATTCCTGTTTAATTACAGGGTGAGTGCTGTACCTATCTGTGTGTGCATCATGCCAGGGTGAGGAGAGTTCCAATGAAAGTACAAAATATTTCTGTGTGGAGGCAAGTTAAGTGGTGTCCCTTTATGAGTGCAAGGTGAGTGGTGTAGGTGTGCCTAAATGAGTCTAGAGTGAGTTATACCTGTGTGATGTCTATGGGACTCTTCGCGAGCCTGGTGGTCCACTGACCGCCAGACTCGGAGGGGCGTGGCAGTCTTCCGACCTCCCTATGACAACCGGGGCAGTTGGGCTGCCCTGGGACCACCGCAACCCCTGGTGGGGGTGCGGCAGTGTTGAGGCCGCAATATGTTTAGCGGGACTGCCAAACTGGTAATGAGGCCCTATGTCATTAGAGAATGAGCTGTGTACAAGTGCTGGTTTAGGGTGATAGGTGTACCTGTTTTTTTTGCAAGGAGACCGGTATTCCTTTGTGAGTGAAGGATGCAATACAATAAAGGTAGGCCTATTGACATTGTTAAATCTTGCTTAAGCATGTCTGTGAAGAAAAAGGACAGGATGTGCACTGCCATTTTCCTAGTACAGAGTTCACATTTACTCTATATACACTGAACCGCAATATCTCTTTCATGAGAAGGAGAGACCATGAATTTGGGAGAAGGATGATGGAGCTGCCTTATTAATTAAGGGTTAAAGTAGATGCTATCATACATAAAAATGCAATAAAAGCAAACTCAGAACTCCAAGCTCATAAAAACAAGCGCAGCATTCAGCCACAAGCTTCTACTTGCTCACAAATCTCAGTGATTTACAATATCTTCAGATGGTATGTTAGAGGGTGCTTTATCACACATATTCCGTCCGGTAGCATTTTGTAGCCTTCTTAATAATAAACATTTGACTTAACCATAGCCAAGACCTCAAAATGCTTTATTGAAACCTAAAACATAGAATTTCTGTGCTGCAAAAAGAGTTATTAAATACCAGTCATTCAGGTGCTTATTGCGAATTGAAAAGGTTTCCAGCTTACTCTTGATATTGTCTTCTTCTCATGAAAATCCCTTGAACTGTAGAAGGAAGTGTGCACACAAGCAATGGACTCGGAGATGAGTAGGCGTTTGTTTGTGCAGACCAGGAATCTTCTGAAAAGCAGGTGTGTCCAGTTCATTGCTTAGGGAGTCGGGGGTCCCAATGTGAGAAACGAAAATGAACCATTGTCCCTAATTGGGTAGCAAAAGATAGCATTAATTGCTGTGCAGTTGGCGCTTTATCACTCTTGGGTCCCGGTGTCACTCCATCTGATCAACAATTGATAGTTACTCTCGTAAGTAGGTCTATGGCAGTTAGTGGTCTGGTGTAAAAGTGGCTGAACACCCAACAGTAGGAAGGCTGTTCTTTTCAGGTTTTCTGGTAAACTGGATTATGAGCTCTGCACTGGACAGGCCTAAAAAGCAAATGAATAATATGTCATGTGACCAACTCTACCACAAGCCTACTGGGATTTGAGGACTTGGGGGCTTCTTTATGCGAGCACTGCATCACTTTTGCACCAGTAAAGTGGAACATGTGTGATGCAGGGCTTTCATAAAGATTTATTAAGCTACCCTGCGTGGCTTTGAGTGGCCTCATAAATCATGAGTAAGGCGTTGCAGCATTGCTGCATCACCTTACTCTGCACCCAGGAAGTGTTTCATGGACGTTGCGGTGTATTTACCCATGCAACACCCATGAAATTTGACGCTGCCCCAGATTTACAAGGTGTTGTAAGCCGGGGGAAGTGCCAAATCTGTACACCTTCCGACGTGAGGCGTATCGAGGATAAATATGTTTATTTCTCCTCCTTGTTTCCTCTTTTCATGTGTGCATTCTGCCGCACACATTGAAAGAGGAAAACGCCTCTTTGGATTCTTTTTGTGTGGGTACCTCTTCCTGCAAAAAAAATATCCTGCATGCCACAGAGGCACCCTTGTTGGTGCTATGCTGCTAAAACAGCGCAAGAGCAGGCAGGAAGAACAGGAATGCACCGTATTGCTTAAATACGATGCATTCCTGCCCTTTCACTTTGGCGTAGGTCAGGGCAGCATGGTGCCTTGCTCCGGCCCCTACGCCAAAAAGCCATTAATGAGGCCATTGGTCTATATGGATAAATTCCTTTTTATGCCAATGCTTTGATATTTAATGAAATAATGGAGGATCAGCAATGATATTAGAACCGTCCCTTCCCATTCCCATTCCTGCCTATTGGTGCCACTGTATGATTTTCTCTGGAGCTGTGCGCTATTATTAAAAACAATAATAATTGAACAATCCATCGCTTGGGTAAGTTCCTGAGGCCAAGATCAGCACTCTGCTGCAATTCCAATGAGGTTTTCCTCTAAAAAAAAATCTGCACTTGAGAGCTTATGACAGAGCTAATGTCTGTGAAGGACACATAGAGGGCATTAGGTAAAATGTGCAACTGGAACAGAAAAACGTGGTTATTGTTTTCCAGGGCCGAACAAACCATTTGAAGTTGTTTAGGAACACTGAACTTATTGGGCCCGGTTCACAAGGATAAATATATGTGTGTTTATTAACTCATGTAGATATACTCATAGTCCTAGGTGTAACTCTCCACCTCTTTGCTGTTCACCATTTCTGAGTGGTGATTTACACCTAGGAAGACTAATATGTCTCCACCCTACATCAGAATTTACGAGTTTGAAGTTATTATTTTATAGTAATTTTTTTATCTGTTGGAGATTTCCACCACAAAGGTGTCGATCTCCCAGTGGGAAAGGGAAATTTAATAAAGTTTATTATTTAAAAAAAAAAAAAATTGTTTCAATGTATTACATAAATGTAAAATAATTTTAAATATTCATTGTTAACCTGATAAAACTAACCTGATAAGATTAATAAAATAAATTGTTACAGTGCATTAATTCAGCAAATTATATGTGCATTAAATAATAAATTAATCAAAATATATTCATTTAATTTATAAATAATGATTTTTAAATAGTCCTTTAAAAAATTACCAAGCAACACCAGCATTTCTATTTTAAATATTGTTTAGTGACCTTTGTTACAAGATGTGAAATTAATTGAAATAATGATATATTATTTAAAGTTTGAATACAATTATTATTAATACATAATACATATAATAATAATTTAAAATAATAGTTAACGAAAGACACACTACACACATATATCACAAATATTGAGGTCCATGATCCCCATTGAAATTAATTGCAGTGAAAGTCTGTAGTTTACGGTCACAAAAAGGAACACATATGAAGAGGTTTTAGTCGCAATATAAACCATTTGTAGGTGGTTATGAAAGGTGCTCCAGAAGCTACAATGCCACTTACAGTTAGGTCAGAGTTTCCATAGGAAAAGCATTTTTTCGTATGCTAAGGACTTCCCAACTCCCTGCTCATGAAGAAATCATGAAAAGATGCTGGGGCTGGATAGGTCACACCCTCCGCAAGCCTGCATTACACGCCACCAGGCAGGCCCTGACCAGGAGCCCTCATAGGAAAGGGAAAAGAGGAAGGCAAGAAACACCGGCACTCATGCCTTGAGGCTGACTGCAGAGAGATGGGTTACACCAGGAGTCAGATTGAAAGAAAAACCCAGGACAGAGATGTCTGGAGAGTCCTGGTTGATGGCCTATTCTCCAGGAGGGATAGTAGGCATAAGTAAGTAATAACGTTTGCACTGTTTGACTAGTCTGCTCAAAACTTTCAAAATCAAATTCTTTCACCTCTGCTACTTTATTGGAAAGTTTTGCACGGAGCCATTAAGCAGGGGCCAAGAAAGAAAAAGAGGGGTCCCAAAACGTTGATTTCCCATTTTAATTACCATAGGAACTTTGCTCTTCTATACATAAAAAAAGCTAAAAGGAATTACACCAAATGTTGCCAAAAGTTAGAACTTTACTCAGAAAGTGTTTTAATTTACCCGCCTATCATTCACACGTGCCTCAGTCTGTTTGTTTATATGGATAAATGTACTTCTTAATGGACAGGTGGAAGCCTTGAAAACCACAGGAAATGATTACCAAGTGATTATTTATAGAAGAGCTTTAACTCTTTATCTTTAAAACTTCTATAAGAATGATTTCAGAAATGTGCCTAAGCAATGTTTCCCAGGCTCCTTTAATTGGATATCCTCTATTGTAGAATCTCAGTCCCTGAATGGCCAAAGAGCCCATCTTTGCCTTGCGGTTGATTTTTAATGCTAGCTTACCCAGCTATAGGTCACTCAGGGGCCTATTAGCAATAACCGGCGATAATTATCGCTAAGCGCAGTTAGCGCTAGGATAATTATCACCGGCTATCGCAGGTTTCTATCGCGGAGATAGCGTGCTATCAGCAACGCTTATCTCCAAAGAGATAGAAACCCTGGAGAACAGTGTGAATATCGCTTGAAAACAAGCGATATTCACACTGTGACCAGTGTTAGCTTGGCGATAGGGCGAGGGGATTTAGCCATGTAATCCACCTCCCATTGGATTACATGGCTAAGTCAGGTTTAGACCAGGCGTTAACAAACCAGCGCTAAACGTGTTTAGCGCTGGTTCGTTAATCACCTCCCCTGCCTCGCTAATAGGCGATAGCGACCTTAGCGACTGTTTCCAGTCGCTTTTAGGTTGGGAACGCCTACTTTGCATGCCATTAGCGATAAATATCGCTGGCATGCAAAGCGGCACCCAACCCGGTCGCTATCGCCTAGAAGCTGTCACTAACAGCAGTTAGCGACAGCTTGCTAATAGGGCGTTTGAATTATCGCCGCTTTAGCGGGAAAAAGTCCCGCTAAAGCGGCGATAGAGCCCTTGATAATATGCCCCTCAGTAACCTAGCTTCACTTTCAGGTTCTGAGAGAAGAGGCAACGAGCAGGAGGATTACGTTGAAACTGCAGACCTATATGATATAGTGGAGGGAGTGGGTGGTGGCTCTCAGGGGCTTCCAACTTTTAGGGGGAGGGATAGTTCCTCCATAATTGACTATATTTTTATCTCTCAAAATTTGGTTTGTCACCTGCTACAAGGGTTTGTGATAGGTACTAATTTTGATGACCACAATCCCATCGAGATGATTCTTGAAATCCCCCAAAGTGGACAGCCCAAGTTTACACCCAGCTTAAATAGAGTTAAGCCCACTACTGACAACTTTAGATTGGTGTGGAAACTGCATGAGCCATTATATACTTTGAAAGATTTTGTAGGTACTAATATGCCCCTTCTGCTGAGGTGTCATACAGAACGCAGGAACAGTATGGATATGGAAGGCAGTTTTGTCATTCTATGTGATAAAATCAGACAGACATTACTAAGGCTAATTAAACCAGCAGCCTCCATAGTAAGATGGTTTGATCACGCATGTTCTCAAGCTAAGCATCTTTTAAAAAGGGCGCTAACTACCTTTCCACATGACAAAGCCTTGGTGTCTTCCTTTTGCAGAGCAGATAAATCTACATTAAAAGCTCACAGAAATATCATTGTCCAGCAGCGGACAATTCCTAACAGATACAGCTAAGTCCAAAGATAGTGAGGCCTTTTGGAGGGCTGTAGCATGTATGAGATCGTTTGACCAAACAGGCACATCTATCGGTTGCCATATAAAGGGCAAAGAATGGGTGGATGACTTTAAAGGTATATTTACTGTTAGTAGCTCAGGCATCATGGAAGTAACAAGGACTGGTGCTCCTCTTTTTGTAAGTGTATCCCTGACAGAAGTCGAGACAGCAAGTCCCTATTGATATAATTAAATGTGAGATAAATCTTTGGGCACCTTTACTGACTAATGTCTTTAATTCACTTAGCCATTCCTCCATCCCGGTGTCATGGGCAATGTCAATTATTTTCCTAATTTTTAAAAAGGGGAATCGTTCTGAGCCAAAAAACTATTGCCCTATATCTTTGATTGACATCCCGGCAAAGATATTTGGGACAGTCCTGTATAATTGAATAATTGCTTGGAATAATGAAAAGAATGTTTTTTATGAGTGTCAGTTTGGATTTCTAACAGGTGTGGGAACAATAGAACAGGGCCTGAACTTGCATCTTATTATAGGTAAATATACCATTGGCAAACGTTCTAATCTGTTCCTTGAATTTGTGGACTTGTCTACAGCCTTTGATTGTGTAAACAGGTCCAAACTATGGCAGGCTTTGATTAATATGGGGATGGATTTGTCGCTGGCACATATTCTTATATCTCTCTGCTCCAGGGAACAAAAGTTTGTGTTAGGTTTGGTGACAAGAGTGAGGTCTCTGATATATTTAATGTTGAACGCGGGGTACATCAAGGATGCGTGCTCACCTCCTTGTTGTTCATTTCAAATATAAACAATCCTAATAGGGAACTTGTAAAAAGTAGTAGGGACGTACCTTTGATACAAGGAGCCTCCTTACTGGCACTCCTGTATGCGGATGATGCAGTTTTAATTGCCCGTAATCCTAAACCTATGTGTGATTTAGTAAGTACTTTTGTGAGTTTTATGGAAAACGTAGACTTAAAAACGAATTTTATAAAATCATTCACTATGACATGTGGCCCTAGGAGTATGCGTACTGCACCCCTTACAGTAGGACCTCAAAAGTTGTCACATACTAGTATTTGTTCTTCTCTTGGGATCCTATTTTGTGCCACTGGTTTGTGTGCCCCAAAATAGGCAGAAGTTGTCTCAAGCTATTGGTTCCCTTTGGAGTTTACCTACACCGTCTGGGGGAAGGGCACTTGGGCCATTACTACAAATATACACAGCGCAATGCGTACCGCTGGCCACATACAGGGCAGGAATTTGGGGCATCAGTAATTCATTGCCAATTCAATTGGAGGAAAACCATTTTTGTAGACGTCTGTTAATGGCACCTCCATCTACTCCACACTACATTTGCCATAAAGAACTAGCACTCAGTTACTTGTGTGAGAAAATATGAATTTCCCCATTATTGTTGTGGCTGTCTGTCCTGAGAAATGAGGATGCTATTCTTGCTAAAAAAACAATTTTGTTCTGTCTAGCCTGTGATAGAATGCTTTTGATCCCTTGGTTACCCTATGTAAAGGAATCATTAGAAGGGATAGGAATTACACTAGAACCCCCTGACTCCGTTACAGCAGTGGTTCCATCAAAAAAGCAGGCACAGGCAGTGTTATTAGTCAAGCTGCACAATAAGAGATTGCAAGAAGAGTCAGAGAGGTATTTATCTGCTAATCTAGGGAATGTAGCAATAAATTATCTGTGGTGTATTAACAGGAACTGGGAGCGTTCACTCCTCCTCCATTTTAGAACAGGAGATATTATGAAATATACTTATGCTTTGCGAGTGGCTTTCAGTCAATCCTGAGCTCCCGAATATGTCCCTGTAATGGTGTGTCTAAACAAACCAATGACACATTTTACATATTTTGTGGCTTTTATAAGCTTTATACGAGATTATATTTGGTTCCTTTTTTAAAACTTAGAAATTTCTGCACCTGTTAAAAAGAGTTTAAATATTTACAAGACTGAAACAACAGTGAAACATGTAAATGTGTTAGCCTGTTCATACGAGCAGCTGCTCGATCTAGAAGCACTATGCACTTTGATTAGCAGCTATGGCACTTTTTCTTTTAAGCTGTTCTCCTTATGCATTTTATACAATCTATTGTACTGTTGATCTTATATATAATATTTTATTCATGGGTAATTTAAAATATTGCTAATGTCTTGGATAATGTATTATTATTTGTATACTGTATAACGTGTGAGCTGTCGATTGGTCTTATATATTGTATATTTTCATACTTTCATGGCTAAAAATCAGCCGAATAAAGTTTTATTGAATTGAATTGAATTGAATACTCAAAAAGTGTGCTTTTTGTGACTTTCTGTAACTCTGTTTAGCCATTTAAAAAAATAGCATTTAAAGAGGGGCTCGAGTTTGGGCACAACGTGGGTAAAAAGTTTGGAATATCTGGACAGTTGGTCCTATAGAAGTGTTGTGATATCAACAATTTAAAAGATAGGGCCTTCTCATTGGCAGAGGGATCTTATTCTCGCATAGGCCATTTTGGTCCTGCAGTACCGGTGCTGTGGGACTGAGCGATCTGATTGGCAGGCTACAACTGTGAAAAAATGTTGCAGCTGCCAGTATGGGACTCAGGGACTCAGTGCTCGTATCCTGAAAAAGGTTTTTAAAAATGGTGTAAGGGGTCAGGGTGTGGGCACTATGAACACCAGGGACCAAGAGGTTAAAATTATAAAATTATCCCCCCCACTCGGGATTACATTTTTTTGGAGGGGGGGCTGGACCACAGAACTCGCACTGCACCTAGTGCAGCCCTCCCGTGAGGTACAATGTGAGAACGTTGGGAGCTGCTCTGCAAGCTTCCACCCCATATTGCCACACTACCATACAAGTTTTTCAGTGGATGCTTGCACTGTACAGTGGTAGCATGGGGTGGAACCGTGTGCAGCCAGTACTGCGGTACCAAAAAATAATAATAACTAAAATGAAAAAAAAAGAATGCGGGTTAGGTGTTTGTGGGGGGTTGTCACCAACGGGGCCTTGGTAAAGGGCCTGATTGGAGATGAAGTCCTGCAGCCACCTTCCCACTGCACATGGCCATAGGCCTTGCACAACAAGGGCTTGGTGACCAATGGGGGTGTGGGATGCAGGATCTGGTCCAAGGCCAGGCTCTGTGGCCAACTGTTCACAGAATATTGTCAAAAAATTAACACAGCAGGCATGGCCACTGTCCAGGCCCTGCAGCCAACCCCCTGCTGTGCACGGCTAACTGTTGTGCACAGCAGGGAATTCGCCTCTTGGGACGCAGTGGGTGCAGGGCCCTGCCTTCGGGTTGGACCATGCGCAGCGGGAAGGTTGCCAAGGGGGTTGAGTATATGCTCAACTTTGAATATGATAAAAGTTCTGTAGAAATTCAACGAATTAATCAAAAGTTAAAGTGACATCACAGTTGGGTATGTAATAAAATATTAGATTACATTAAATAAATAACAAAAATTCACTGAGGGGAAAGTGTATATATATTCACTGAAAAAACCATAGGTTTTAGGGACAGTTATAGTTAGTTGGATATTTCACTCGTACAAAACCCGTGAAAATCCCCCGTTATAGTTAGTTCAGCTAACTATAACTCGCGCCCCACAATGCACTGCTGATGACGTCACATATTACATCACTCAGGACATGGTCAGTGACATCACTGATGACATCACTGATGACATCATGCAGTGACTGTGTGTTTCTGTAAAGTTTAAATATTTTTAATATATATAGGGAAAGGCGTATTGAAGAATGAGTGGGTGTATAAGTGTCTGTATGGATGATTTAGTAGGTGCGTGACTAACTCTATAAGTGAGTGATTAAACGTATCTTACTGAATGCATGGGTTAGTGACTAAACTGGGTGAATGTCTGTATCCGTCTGTCTGTTGCTGTGTAAGTGGCTGCATGGGTTTGTGAATAGCTACATGAGTGTCTATATGAGTTATTGATTGGTTGTCTGAGTATCTGTATGGGTGCCTGAGTGTTTGTGTGGGTGGGGTGTGTGCGACTCTGTGCATAGATGTGTGAGTGGGTGATTCACTGGGTGGATGGTTTCAAGAGTGCATCTGTGATAGACTGTATGGGTGGGTAAGTGTGTGTAAGAGTGTGTTAGTGAGTGAATGTATGTCCCAGTGGTACATGTGTGAGTAACTACATATGTGAAAGGCAGTATATATGTGTGTTGGAGTACATAAATAGCTATAAGCGAGATGTGTGATTGTGAGAGTGACTGTATGGATGAGTGTGTGCTTGTATCAGTGATTGTATAAGAGCGTAAGAATGTGCTAGTATTTATATGAGTAATTGAGCTGGTGTGTGTATAACTGTACATCTGAGTAAATGGGAGTGTGATTAATTATTTGCATGACTGACTAGGTGTGTGAGTACCTCTATGGATGAGTGGTGGTGTTTGAGTGTCTATATAGGAGTATGAGTGCATATGATAGTCCTGTACTGAGTGACCGTAAGTATGAGTGACTGTACGGGTGAGTGAGTGGATGTGTGTGTAGACCTAAGAATCAGTGAGTGGGTATGTAGTTATTGGTGTTGGAGTGTCTATGGTTTTGCGAATGGCAGTCTGTAATTTAGAGTGTATCAAAGGTTATATTAGGGTGTGAGAAGGTGCATCAGATTATCACGTGGATGATGTCATCAGTGATGTCATCAGTGATGTCATCAGTGATGTCATTTGAGATGTCATCAGTGATGTCATCAGTGATGTCACTGACCATGTCATGAGTGATGTAATATGTGACGTCATCAGCAGTGCATTGCGGGGCGCGAGTTATAGTTAGCTGAACTAACTATAACGGGGGAATTTCACGGGTTTTGTACGAGTGAAATATCCAACTAACTATAACTGTCCCTAAAACCTTTGGTTTTTTCAGTGAATTTGTAAGGTTTTTTAAATGCTAATTTCTAACTATAACGTGCCTGAAACCTATGGTTTTTTCAGTGAATTTGAAAGGTTTTTTAAATGCTAATTCCTAACTATAACATGTCTGAAACCTATGGTTTTTTTCAGTGAATTTCAAAGGTTTTGAAAATGACAATTTTTAAATGTATTAATTGTTATATTTATTTTTTTGATACTGATTTACTACATTTTTTTAAACTATTTATTTTTAGATATTATATTTTTTAAATTACATTGTAATTACATTATACATTACATTACAAAATATACTTTCTCAGAATGATTTACTTTAGTTTAAATACTTTGCAAATAGGCAATAGACTTTTAAGTACAGTAGTTACAGTTGTTGCAATGGGCAACACAATTTCAAACACAATGCAACATTGAGCTCAATGTGAATTTCTAGTTAAATGCAATTAGTTACTTTATGGATTACTTTTCTAACCACAGGACTGGATCCTAGATTCAGTCCTGGGACATCTCCTGTAAACAGTTGAGTAAAAGCGTTTTGGTTACAGTAGTGATTTTTAAGGAATATTATTGTATTTTAAAAGTTGACAGAAACTTTTTCACATAGAATTACCAATGTTATCCTATGGGAGGAAATTCACTTAGCAGTTAAGTAGTGTTATCGTTACTTTTTCTTACTTAGTGGTGGATCCTGGATCCAGCACTGGTGCATCTCCTGTAAACAGTTGAAAGAATGCGTTTAAGTCATACAGGCGATTTTTAAGGAATATTAGTAGTTTGTGAAAATCGACACTTTGAAACTTTTCTGCTGAAAACCAGACAATGGATTCCTATGGAAGGAAATACAAGTTACTGGTAAGTACAGTTAGAATTACTTTTCAGGGTCAGTGCTGGGCTAAAAGATGCAGCACTGGGTTCTCTCCTGATAACAGGTGAGTAAATCGGAATTCGTAGTTCGGCTGATTTTAGAGGAATATTATAAAGTTCCAAATCTCCACACTTAGAAGAATTTCCAAGTGAAACCAGTCAATGTTAGCCTATGGAAGGAAATTCAAGTTACTGGTAAGTACGGTTAAAATTACTTTTCAGGATCACTACTGGGCTCAAAGATGCAGCACTGAGGTCTCTCCTGATAACAGGTGAGTAAATCGGAATTCGTAGTTCTGCTGATTTTAGAGGAATATTTGTATGTTTCAAAAATCGACACAAACATTTTCAGCAAAAAACAGGCAATGATATCCTATGGAAGGAAATTCAAGTTACTGGTAAGTACGGTTAAAATTACTTTTCAGGCTCAGTACTGGGCTCAAAGATGCAGCACTGGGTTCTCTCCTGATAACAGGTGAGTAAATTGGAATTACGTAGTTCAGCTGATTTTAGAGGAATATTTGTATGTTTCAAAAATCGACAGAAACTTTTTCAGCAAAAAGCAGGCAATGATATCCTATGGAAGGAAATTCAAGTTACTGGTAAGTACGGTTAAAATTACTTTTCAGGCTCAGTACTGGGCTCAAAGATGCAGCACTGGGTTCTCTCCTGATAACAGGTGAGTAAATCGGAATTCGTAGTTCAGCTGATTTTAGAGGAATATTTGCACAATGGTGAAGGAAGGGGGTGGGGCCTGAGGTGACATGTCTGCAAACACGTCCTGTGGCGCGTTTTAAGTTGGAGAATTAATTCCTCCTCAATCCTGAGGGTCCCTAGGGGCCAACTAGCCCACCAGGTACCTCCAGTATGCGCCAGAGAGCTGCGTTGCAGAGAGGTGTTCAGAGGCCATGCCCCTTTTTACAACACTCTGCAACGCAGCTCCTTGGCGCTTACTGGAGGTACCTGGTGGGCTAGTTGGCCCCAGGGACCTCAGGATTGAAGGGATTTAAATCCCCATCTTAAAACGCGCCACGGGGCCTGTTTGCACACATGTCACCTGAAGCCCCGCCCCCTCCCTTCACCACTGTGCAAACGCGCCCCGTGGCGCGTTTTAAGTTGGGGGATTAAGTCCCCTTGAATCCTGAGGGTCCCTGGGGACCAACTAGCCCACCAAGTACCTCCAGTAAGCGACACAGAGCTGCGTTGCAGAGAGGTGTAAAAGGGGCATGGCCTGGACCACCTCTCTGCAACCCAGCCCTGTAGCGCTTACTAGAGGTACCTGGTGGGCTAGTTGGCCTCAGGGACCCCAGTATTGAATGGGAATAATTTCCCCAATTTAAAACGCGCCACAGCCAGCGTTTGCAGAGTGGTTAAGGGAGGGGCGGGGCCTGGCGCTCGATCGCGTCTTTTTCTTTTGTTTTTGTTTTTTTGAAGGGGGCTGTGTGGCCCCACTTCTTTTTTAGTTTTTGGGGCCCTGGGGACCCCATTCCCCAGGGCCTGATGCCTTTTCCCTTTTAAAAAAAAAAAATACTGTAGGGGAAGGGGGCCGCGTGGCTCCCATCTCGTGGCCTATTCCGGCCCCGGGGACCCCATCCCCCGGGGCATGGCCACTTCACTCAAAATTAATTTTGGAGGAGGGGGCTGCGTGGCCCCCTCCTAAGGCCTCTATTGGCCCCGGGGACCCCATTCCCCGGGGCCGGCCTTTTTATTTTTATTATTTATTTATTTTTTAATTATTTTTGTGGAGGGGGGCCACGTGGCCCCCTCCCGAGCCACTACTTGCCCCGGGGACCCCATCCCCCGGGGCTGGCCCTATCCTTTGGGGTCCGTGGGGGGACCCCAACTCCCCCACGGACCCTGCTGGCTCCCCGCGTCCTGCGGGAGCCGGCATTGCTTTTCCATATGGGGAGCTGCTAAAATGCAGCTCCCCATGTGGAAAAGCAATGTGATTTGGATATTGGAAGAGAGAGCAGGTTTCCTGCTCTCTCTTCCAATATCCAAAGCAGTTTGCAATGACAGGACGGGAGCCGCGAGGCTCCCGTCCTGTCATAGCAAACTACAGTGTCCCGGGGGTAGGCACCCCGGGACACTGCAGGAGCTGGCCCTGGGGGGTGGGGGTCCCCAGGGCCATCAAGGGCTCCAGGAGGGGGGCCGCGCGGCCCCCTCCCAACTTATTCAAAGCCCCGGGGAGGTGGTGGTCCCCGGGGCTCTTGGGGGTCCGTAACGGACCCCCATATTTAAATCTTTAGTGCCCCTGGGAGGTGGCGGTCCCCGGGGCATGTGGGGGGGCTGGAGCCCCACCCACACAGGCGATTATAATTTAAAAAAGAAGCCCCGGGGGGTGGCGGTCCCCGGGGCTGCGGGAGGGCCGAGAGCCCTCCCGCACCAGTTGTTTTAAAGCCCCGGGGGTGGCGGTCCCTGGGGCTTAGGGGGCCTTAGAGGCCCCCACATATTATAAATAAACCCTGCATGCCCCCGGGACTTGGCCCACCCGGGGGCCAGTTACTAACGAGCGCGGGAGACCGCGCTTTGTTTTGTTTTTTATCGGCAGGATCCACGCACCCAGCGCGTTTTTGCCGATTTTGTAGGAGGCCTAGGGGGTCAGGGTGTTTCTACCCTGCCCCCTTTTTGCGCTTTGTGCACTTGTTTTTCTCTTTTCTTGTTCCTCGGTTCTACCGAGGAACAAGATGGCTGCCAACACTTCCCGGTTTGGAGTGTTGACAGCCAATTAGCATGCAGCTCGTGATCGGGAGGGTGCGCGGACCCTACGCGGCCATAGATATATATGTGATTTTCCTTTTGATTTTCTCAGGAACTACTGAACGGATTTACACCATTTAACAAAAGGGTTCTTTCTGAACCAAGAACTACCTCTTTGCCAAATTTGGTGTAATTCCATTCAGCAGTTCGGGCTGTAGCCGTGGTTAAATTTTCCTATGGGAAAATGAATGGGGAAAACACGTTTTGGGACCCCCCTTTTATCTCAGCCCCCACTTGACGAATCAAACCGAGACTTTCAGGATAGGAGCCGACCGGAGCGGGCCATAAAGTTTGAAAATTTCGCGAAGATTCGTCAACCGATGCAAGAGTTATTTCAAATAGAATGTTTCGGATTTCCTATGGAAAATAGGTCCTAACTATAACTATCTACTGGCGACCGCCAGTAGATAATATATATATATATATATATTCCAGGATGAAGTGCTGACAGCCAATCAGATCTCACGATGACATGTGTGGTTAGGCTCCGCCCAGATATATATGTGATTTTACTTTTGATTTTCTCAAGAACTACTTAACGGATTTACACCATTTAACCAAAAGGCATGACTCTGAACCAAAGGCTACCTTTTTGCCAAATTTGGTGTAATTCCGTTCAGCAGTTCGGGCTGTAGCTGCGACTAAATGTTCCTATGGAAAATTGCATGGGGAAAACACGTTTTGGGACCCCCCTTTTTTCTCGGCCCCCGCTTGCCAAATCACCCCGAAACATTCAGGATAGGAGCAGACTAGAGCGCCCCACGAGTTTTGAAAATTTCACGAAGATTCGTCTACCGGCGCCAAAGTTATTGGAAATAGAATGTTGTGAATTTTCTATGGAAAATAGGCCAGTAGATAGTTATAGTTAGGACCTATTTTCCATAGGAAATTCACAACATTCTATTTCCAATAACTTTGGCGCCGGTAGACGAATCTTCGTGAAATTTTCAAAACTCGTGGGGCGCTCTGGTCTGCTCCTATCCTGAATGTTTCGGGTGATTTGGCAAGCGGGGCCGAGAAAAAGGGGGTCCCAAAATGTGTTTTCCCCATGCAATTTTCCATAGGAACCTTTAGTCGCAGCTACAGCTCGAACTGCTGAACGGAATTACACCAAATTTGGCAAAAAGGTAGCCTTTGGTTCAGAGTCATGCCTTTTGGTTAAATGGTGTAAATCCGTTAAGTAGTTCTTGAGAAAATCAAAAGTAAAATCACATATATATCTGGGCGGAGCCTAACCACACATGTCATCGTGAGATCTGATTGGCTGTCAGCACTTCATCCTGGAATTGCTGGCAGCCATCTTGGGACCAATATAAATGATAGTACCCCATTGAAATGCATTGTAGTGAATCAAAGATTTTGAGGGTTACCAAAAGGAGAACTATAAAGGGTGATAACAGACTTTAGTTACATTAGAATTCATTTGTTGATGGTACCATACTAATTTCAGGAATTGTGGTGTGTTCTAAGGTGATTTTACCCTGTGAAAAACCTTCTGCTGGGATGAATCATGTTTGAGAGAAAACTATTTTCACATGCTTGTCCCATAGAGTTTTGGAAGGTGCTCCAGAAGCTAAAATGAGAGCATATTTTCTGTAAATTCACATTATCTTTCTCAGTCATGTGAGAATGAAGTCTGACATTCTCAGTAAAACATGTACATCCAACAAGGGCAGAGACTGTCAGTTGATTCCTCTGTGTTCTACTGCAGCTTCCCAGAGTGTTCTAAAGAACAACTAGAGTGCTAACAGCCTTACTTATGACAAAAGTATGGCACACCTGAAGCCATCTTGATTGGAATAAACTGGTAACACTTAAAACATTTAATTTAAAAAGGAACAAAATGATGAGTTTCATTTTGTCATAGAAATTATGGTTAGTGCTGTAGAAAGAAAAATTAGGACATGTTTCAAGTGTGATCTCAAATATCTTCCTGTTATATTTCAACAGGAGCAGCCTGCCAGTTGATGCCTTTGTGTTCTACTGCAGCTTCCCAGAGTGTTCTAAAGAACAACTAGAGCGCTAACAGCCTTAATTATGACAAAAGTATGGCACACCTGAAGCCATCTTGATTGGAATAAACCGGTAACACTTAAAACATTATGGTTAGTGCTGCAGAAAGAAAAATTAGGGCATGTTTTAAGTGAGATCTCAAATCCTCTTCTATTTCATTAGAAAATTCTGACATGCAGACTGAAACAATCACTTTCAATACCAGCAGCAGACTTCCAGTTAACTCCCTGGTGAGCAGTAGCTTTACTACAGTGATCTAATGAGCAACTAGAGTGCTAACATTCTGAATTTATGGCAAATGTGAGACACATCTGAATGCCTTCTTGATGGAATCAAAGTAAAAACTGAAAGCATTTCCTACTGAGGAGACTGCAGTAAATGAGGAAATTAGGAAACTTCATAACAAAGAAGTCTTCCAAGATGGCCATCAGAGAAAAAAGAGCCCAAATGTAGCACAAATATTACCCAGATGTTGCCCACATATAGCCCAATGACAAAAGTGTGCAAAACACTTTTTATTTTTATTTTTTTTGCAGTTTCATGTAGTGCAGACTGGTCAGGTATTGGAGCATTGCATCTTAAAACATGACCCCCTACACTACAAAAACACCACTGCACTACCCTAAACCCTAAAACACTATCCCCAACACGACCCCCTATACTACACAAGCACCACTGCACTATCCTAAACCCTAAAACACTACCCCCAGCATGACCCCCTACACTACACAAACACCACTGCACTACCCTAAACCCTAAAACACTACCCCCAGCACGACCCCCTCCACTACCCAAACACCACTGCACTAACCTAAATCCTAAAACACTACCCCCAGCACGACCCCCTACACTACCCAAACACCACTGCACTACCCTAAAACATGACCCCCTATACTACACAAACACCACTGCACAACCCTAAACCCTAAAACACTACCCCCAGCAGGACCCCCTACACTACACAAGCACCACTGCACCACCCTAAACCCTAAAACACTACCCCAGCACGACCCCTACACTACACAAACACCACTGCACTACCCTAAACCTAAAACACTACCCCCAGCACGACCCCTACACTACCCAAACACCACTGCACTAACCTAAATCCTAAAACACTACCCCCAGCACGACCCCCTACACTACCCAAAACCACTACACTACCCTAAAACATGACCCCTACACTACACAAACACCACTGCACTACCCTAAATCCTAAAACACTACCCCAGCACAACCCCCTACACTACACAAGCACCACTGCACTACCCTAAACCCTAAAACACTACCCCCAGCACGACCCCCTACACTGCCCGAACACCACTGCACTACCCTAAACCCTGAAACACCACCCCCAGCACGACCCCTACACTACCCGAACACTACTGCACTGCCCTAAACCCTGAAACACCACCCCCTTCACGACCCGCTACACTGCCCGAACACCACTGCACTGCCCTATACCCTGAAACACCACCCCCAGCACGACCCCCTATACTGCCCGAACACCACTGCACTGCCCTAAACCCTGAAACACCACCCCCAGCACGACCCCCTACACTGCCCGAACACCACTGCACTGCCCTAAACCCTGAAACACCAGCCACAGCATGACCCGCTACATTGCCCGAACACCACTGCACTGCCCTAAACCCTGAAACACCACCCCCAGCACGACCCCATACACTGCCAGAGCACCACTGCACTGCCCTAAACCCTGAAACACCAGCCCCAGCACGACCCCCTACACTGCCCGAACACCACTGCACTGCCCTAAACCCTGAAACACCAGCCCCAGCATGACCGCCTACACTGCCCAAACACCACTGCACTGCCCTAAACCCTGAAACACCAGCCCCCGCACGGCCCCTACACTGCCCGAACACCACTGCACTGCCCTAAACCGTGAAACACCAGCCCCAGCACGACCCCCTACACTGCCCAAACACCACTGCACTGCCCTAAACCCTGAAACACCAGACCCAGCACGACCCCCTACACTGCCCGAACACCACTGCACTGCCCTAAACCCTGAAACACCAGCCCCAGCACGACCGCCTACACTGCCCGAACACCACTGCACTGCCCTAAACCCTGAAACACCAGCCCCAGCACGGCCCCCTACACTACCCAAACACCACTGCACTACCCTAAAACATGACCCCCTACACTGCACAAACACCACTGCACTACCCTAAACCCTAAAACACTACCCCCAGCATGACCCCTACACTACACAAACACCACTGCACTACCCTAAACCCTAAACCACTACCCCAGCACGACCCCCAACACTACCCAAACACCACTGCACTAACCTAAATCCTAAAACACTACCCCCAGCACGACCCCCTACACTACCCAAACATCACTGCACTACCCTAAAACATGACCCCCTACACTACACAAACACCACTGCACTACCCTAAACCTTAAAACACTACCCCCAGCAGGACCCCCTACACTACACAAGCACCACTGCACCACCCTAAACCCTAAAACACTACCCCCAGCACGACCCCTACACTACACAAACACCACTGCACTACCCTAAAACACTACCCCCAGCACGACCCCTACACTACACAAACACCACTGCACTACCCTAAATCCTAAAACACTACCCCCAGCACAACCCCCTACACTACACAAGCACCACTGCACTACCCTAAACCCTAAAACACTACCACCAGCACGACCCCCTACACTGCCCGAACACTACTGCACAGCCCTAAACCCTGAAACACCAGCCCCTGCACGACCCCCTACACTGCCCGAACACCACTGCACTGCCCTAAACCCTGAAACACCACCCCCAGCACGACCCCCTACACTGCCCGAACACCACTTCACTGCCCTAAACCCTGAAACACCACCCCCTTCACGACCCCCTACACTGCCCGAACACCACTGCACTGCCCTAAACCCTGAAACACCACCCCCAGCATGACCCCCTACACTGCCCGAACACCACTGCACTGCCCTAAACCCTGAAACACTACCCCCAGCAAGACCCCCTATACTGCCCGAACACCACTGCACTGCCCTAAACCCTGAAACATCACCCCCAGCAAGACCCCCTACACTGCCCGAACACCACTGCCCTAAACCCTGAAACACCACCCCCAGCACGACCCCCTACACTGCCCGAAAACCACTGCACTGCCCTAAACCCTGAAACACCACCCCCAGCATGACCCCCTACACTGCCCGAACACCACTGCTCTGCCCAAAACCCTGAAACACCAGCCCCAGCACGACCCCTACACTGCCCGAACACCACTGCACTGCCCTAAACCCTGAAACACCAGCCCCAGCACGACCCCCTACACTGCCCGAACACCACTGCACTGCCCAAAACCCTGAAACACCACCCCCAGCACGACCCCCTACACTGCCCGAGCACAACTGCACTGCCCTAAACCCTGAAACACCAGCCCCAGCACGACCCTTACACTGCCCGAACACCACTGCACTGCCCTAAACCCTGAAACACCAGCCCCAGCACGACCGCCTACACTGCCCGAACA
>CAWUFW010025234.1:0-48074 GCA_963921515.1 Calotriton arnoldi
CAGGATCACAGCTTCTGGGCATACCTTGCCTAAGAGAATTGAACGCCTCTTGGTTTCTGTCATTTAGACCAGACTGAGTGGACTGCATCTTACCTGTTCTTCGATGCCTGTTCTGCGGAGAAGAATGCACGTTGGATCTCTGTCTAACGTTTCCATTGGATACACCACTGGACCTAGATGCTATGCTGGACCCCCTCAAGGCCCATGCTCTGCGTTGTCCCCAACGTCTTCCAATTCTGATGAATGCATTCCTTGAAAATCCACAGATGCCGTTTGCTCCTGCTGTGTTAGGTGGCTCCTCCACAGGCACCGAGGTAACAACTACCGCACAAGCTGCCGCAGCAACGACTGTTGGCAGTGCCGAATTCCATCTATGTGCGATTGACGTTCTCTGTGAAGTGTTGGATTTGTCGTCTGCAGCAGCTAACACTGAAAATGCTGTATCTCCCAGCCAGGACACTTAATCTTGAATTGGCTCATCGCGTCCTGGGAAAGAATTCGGTTTCTCCGCTTCGTTTCATAAATAAACGAACAAAATTTGGAACATTTCCTAAATTGACACTTTTACTTGGAAAAGCATGGCCTTCTTCAGCTTATAGTGATGCAACTTTTATAAATGGGACAGAAGTGACTTTTTCAAGCGGTAACTAAGAAATAGCTAGTTTTTAACATTTTTAACTTTTTATAGTCTTTTTAAAACCCATGTTTTAGCTGTTTTTAAGTGAATATTTTTAAATTGTCCAGATTTTAAGTATGGTCATTGTCATCCAATTCAGAAGTAGAGTGGGTGTTATGTATATAGGCCCTAATGTAGACCCATTCATATATGCCATAATGTAGAAATACTCGTATATGCCCTATTATGGTCATACTCGTATATGCCCTATTATGGTCATACTCGTACATGCCCTATTATGGTCATAGAGCGATACCAAAGGGGATGATGGACGGAGCGTTTGAGCTAATCAAACACTCACCCCCAGTCAACTGATCTGGGTTTAATCCATCATCATTCTTTAGCTCACTCCACCACCCCAGTTCAGACATGGCCATATGCAAATCAGTCTGACCCTGTGCCTCATGGGAACAGTCCAGCCCGAACTGCCAAGCCATGTCTTCCCTGGACCGGAAAAAAGCATCCTGGGACCGGTTTCTGGCTATTCAGCCGTCATCAGCCAGGCTAGCTTGAATCCAGTGGCAAAGTGAGCAAGGGACCCACGTCTGGGCATACCCTGCCAACTTAGGGCGAACAAAGCGATACCAAAGGGGATGATGGACCCGTTCATATATGCCATAATGTAGAAATATTCGTATATGCCCTATTATGGTCATACTCGTATATGCCCTATTATGGTCATACTCGTACATGCTCTATTATGGTCATGGCTCCTAATATAGGCATGATCTTTCACCTACATTAGTTCCTTACCCTACACAACGAGCTCTGAGGGCTGAACGTTATCTAGTCTGTGGTTAGAACACTGCAAGGTCTTTCCAGAACACAGGCCTACAATGTACCCACAAATTATGCATGAGCATTCACCAGCTACATCTCCCGCAAAATATGTATGTACAAAGTTCACCCCTGACGTCTTCCTCATGTCCAACAAAGACCAATACAAACCATACTGAGGGACGAGACACTTTAGGGTATAAATACACCACATCTTACCACGGTAAGATAGAGGGAACCGAGACTTCCATGCTGACACACTGACCATGCAGTCGCTCCAGCTGACAGCAGTCTAACACAGCCCTTGCGGGGTGTCCAACTCGAGACCAGGACGGGGTCCCACATCTCTCTATTCAGGTATGGGGGTTCGACTAAATCCTAGAAGGATTCTTGGCTCTTAGGCGTTTAGACCTACACATATGCTAGGTACACTCAGGTACATCTAGTTAGGCATCGTAGGAGTACGCGCACTTGCATAATGCTTTTATATTCATGTATGTATTCATGATTATTGCAATATGGTAGAACTGTTCTATCCTTTCACTTTGATCGTACTGCTGATAATATATCTCTGCTATTGTCTGCTGGTTGCTGCAGCACATATATTTTACACTAGAATAACAACTGTTCAATAAATACTTATTGAAACGCCCAGACTGTTTATTCTGTGTAACTCTCTGAGACAAACCGAATAAGTAAGCACGAGTGACTGAGCGAAAGGTAGTACATTGTTTCCACAATTCTGAGGAATTTGGGTGGTCATGATCTAAGGTTGCCAGAAACTAATCTCTCCCCGATAAGAGGAGATTCTAGTGGCACTGTGAGCTAGCTAATGCAAATCCGACTAACATATACGGTGGGGGTGCACAGAGTCAGTCTAACACCAAGCCCACAGTATATGTTATCCAAACGCGCAGGTCCTGCAGGGGTACTATAGGAACTACACGACATTATATTCAATTGCAGAATAAGAGGAGTGGGAATTTGAAAAAAATGTGAATTCTTTAGAGGTAGGATTATGTAATCTCAAATTGTCAATGAATTGAATAGTATTTACAAAATATTTAAAAAATAAGTAGGCCTTAGAAGGTTTGAATTTACCTGGAGAAAGTCTATCCAATAATGTGTCAGCAATTAATACATATATTAAAATGAGTATAGTATATTACCTAACTTTATTATTTCTTTAATTATTCATTATATATCTATTTGTCAATTTTAACTTGAACATATGCAAATCTCCCATCCGGCGCATTATGGTGATGGATGATTTTGGAGAGGGTGCAGTGTATTTAGAAAGTTGTACATGTCCTTTTAAGTTTTACATGACCTGGTAGTAAATAAAATCCTACTCTCAAATCTGTTTTTCACTATTGTATGTCATATCTCTCCCGTAGGATAACATTGGGTTAGCTTATTATATTTATTAGGTGATAATGTAGTCTGGGTACAGGTAGAAGAGTCATATTTGGTCTAAAATTAATTCTAATTTAAAACCCACTTTAATTGCAAAGTTGGATTTTAAGTCACAATTCTGAAAATATAACTTTTAGAAATTTGGCATTTTCCTGACCTAACCATTTGGTGCCTGCAGCCTGTCTCCCTGGTCACATAACTGGGTGGAGTTGGCCGTTGGCCTTTGTGTATTTCTCGCAAACAGTGTAATAAAGGGGGGCTAGGTGTCGGCAGGATGGGCCAACAAACCTATTTTCCTTCGGTCATGTAAGGGGTGGTTCTTCTTCCCCTTTGAACTATTTTGGGGGCCTTTAAAGAAATCCTTTTAGCTTTTATCAACCCTCTTTCTTCTGTTAGGGACCATAACCACCCATTTGGGGTACCTCCCAGAAGTCTTTTTCGACATTCTGGTGCTGACCCAGAGGTCTGCCTTCTTTGCAAGCTCCCTGGGGTCAGTTAGCTTTCTGTCAAACAGGTGTTTGTTCAACTCTGTAAAGCAAGTACTGAGCATGTGCTCTCTCATCAGAATTAGATTATGCAGTCCATTAATCACTCACTTTACTGCCCCTCACCCAACTTCTCAGTACTTTGCTGGAGTGGTCCACAAAATCTACCTAAGACTGGTTTGGCAGTTTCTGGCTGTCCTTGAACATGATGTGATACTTCTCAGTGGTCAGCCCAAATTATGTAAGCAAAATGCCTTTAATGCGAGTGTGGCTCATCTGACCTCTCACCTCTAATATAAGAAAGGTATCCTCCCCTACTGGGGGCATAGGCTTCCACAGGCTGGCTCCCCAGCCATCTTCTGGGACCCTCTGCATCCTCAGAGCTATCACAGAAGAAGAAAACCGTTGATCTATGTCACCCCTCACCACATAGCTGGACATCATATCTTGAAGTATGTGGAACCTCATCTCTCCATGGGGCACTAGATTTCAGCTGGATTCTGCTGCTTGTTTAACCTTAAGATCCACCATCCACCTCCTTCAGCCTCTCCTTCTGAGCCAAGATAATCTATAGTCCCCCCAGGGACAGCTTCTTTTCCTTTAGAGCCTGGGCGGCCTCCTCTGCCACCCTCTTTGCAACTGCTTCTCCCTTATATGAATGTTAAACAACATCTACGTCAGCTGAGGGAACTAAATATTGGTAAAGGATAACTGAAGGTGAAAAGTAGCAGAAGGAAGAAAGGAAAGAATTAAAAATGAAGGGGCATATTAGCAAGAACCTCGTTAAAATAATCGCCGTTTTAGCGGCAGGAAACTGCCGCTAAAACGGCGATAATGGACTTGCTAATATGCGTTATAGAATTCCAATAGTCCTGCACATCTAACCTGGGCTTCTATTGGAATTCTATAACGCATATTAGCAAGCCCATTATCGCCGTTTTAGCGGCAGTTTCCTGCCGCTAAAACAGCGATAATTTTAACGAGGTTCTTGCTAATATGCCCCGAAATCTATAATGAACCTTCACATGTATGAGACACCTGCCTCTGTTCTCCATGTTACCAATAGGCCATCTCCATGCAAAGAACTAAACAGTAGCTATAATACCCCAATGACGACGGGTCAAGTGATGCATGCACAGTGGCGGCTCCTCCGCTGAGGCGGAGGAGCATCACCCCACTGCATTTTTGCAGTGAAAGACAGCGAAAAAAAAATGATAATAATTGGCATTATCATTTTATTTTCCCCTACTTCCGCCCACAGCTTTGCGTTGCACCCTCCTAAAGTGCGCAATGACTGCTTGGACAGTCATGCGCACTTAGCATGTTCTCCATGCATGGAGAACATGCCCAGGCCTCCAGTCAGCGTCTGAGCACCGAAAAACAGAGCTTAGACCAATCACAACACTGATTGGCTGACTGAGAGCCTGGGTGTGCTTCCTGTGGCTGACTCAGAGCAAGGGAGGACTACGGAGGAGAGACGGGCTTGGAAGCAGCGAAAACGTAAGTTTTAAATACATTTTTCTTAGCCGCTTCCCCTACGTTCTCCCTCCTCCAGCATCCTCCCCCTACCTCATGGGTCTTCCCCACTCCTCGCGCTCCAACCCCCCTACCAATAAAGTTCGGGTGATCCCTTAT
Source organism: Calotriton arnoldi (assembly GCA_963921515.1). Taxonomy (NCBI): domain Eukaryota; kingdom Metazoa; phylum Chordata; class Amphibia; order Caudata; family Salamandridae; genus Calotriton; species Calotriton arnoldi. The sequence continues at coordinate 4,990 of CAWUFW010025234.1, forward strand.
AGTCATTAAATTAACTTGCGCTCAGCCCTCTGGTAGCTGTGACACAGAGAAGACAGGTTTAACTTAGCGCAATATCTAAGTGATTTATGCACTGCCAAAACGTAATAAAGTCAAAACACCAACTAATAAAATTACAAACCAAATTAAGGTATAGAGAAAAATTACACCAAAAGACAGATAGATATGGAGATATGAATTTTTAATGTTTTAAGTAGGAATAGCACCCAAAAGTGTAAAGCACAGAGAATAGTCTATGAAAGAGTTAGACTGGTACCTAGATATTATTTGAGGCTGATAGATGGAGCCTGGGTGGTACACACTAACTTGACTGGTCCCAATGAAAGTCTGGAACTCAAAAAGTTAGAAACGTTTTATAAGTCCCACTTCAGAAAGGCACTTTTCTGAAGAAAAGCATTGAATTTTCTTTGAAGTCCCAACATTAAATGAGACTTTCTCATTTTTTGCACATTTTCCTTTAGGATTCTTCCCTTCAGGATGCAATTAAAGAATTTTTAATATTGTAATATATTTTTACTACGGTAACTTGCTTTATTCATGGAGAGTTATAGCTGGGTCTGATTGATATTTCCATTTCACTTTTGATTAGTACCAATACGTTTGGTTTTGTTTACGGGTCTAACTGTGCTTTCATCTTTTCGTATGAACCTTCGCGCTTGCACGGTAAGCAGACAATATACATGCACCTTTTGCTATTTCTGGCTATTCTGTGCCCATGGTTCTTACGTGCACTGTCATTAAAATGCATGGTTCCTTGCCATATTGTAAATGTACTGTACAAATGTGGAATGGTCACTACTGTGTACACTGCATGACACTTGTGAAATTATATACAGAAGTTGTTGCACGTTCATTTTGTTATGGCCTGAACAGATGTGTAATCGATTTTGACCTACATTCGGTTTGGCAAATTTCCTCTTCTGTGATCCAAAGTAGATATTCTAGCGCAGCACATTGTTCACTTTGTCACTTTGACACACGGTGGTACTGCATGTACAATGTGAGATTATTCCTTATATGGTGCATAACATATTACCCTCTGTATATATGTACATAAGGGGAAAAAATAAGGATATCTGTGATTGCGGGGACTTGGCGAATAATAACAAGTTTGTGCTGGGAAATGAAGAGCTCTGATCGGTTGCCAACACTTCAACCAGGAAATGTTGGCAGCCATTTTAGGACTTGGATTCAGCCGAGTCCCACAAAAATGTAAAAAAAAAAAACAATTTTTAAAAAGGAGGCAGAGTAGGAATACCCTGACCCCCAAGCACTGGTCTTAGGGACACCCTGGGATACCGCCACGGCATAAAATAATTTTTTTTAAAAAGTGTCATGAGTTCACATAATTCACTGCAAAAAATTAAAAAAATAACAAGTGCGGGCTCCTGCACTTGTTTACATTATAGCCCAAAGGTGGGCCAGGTCCCGGGGTCAAATGGGATTTAAAAAAAAAAGGAGCAGGCGTACAGGGTCCCCCTCCTATGGCCTAGTTTTGCTCCAGGGACCACCACCTCACCAGGGCTTATTAATGTATTATGGGGGCCGCATGGACCCCACCGGGCCCAGGGGGCAGCCAACTCCTGGGGATGTGTTAAAAATCAAAATGGGAGTTCGCACAGTGCTTCCCGTCCTTCTCCGGGGTCTGTCACCTCCTCGGGGCTAAATACAAAGAAATAGGGGCACCTTGTGGATCCCCGGGCCCTTGGAGTCACCACCACCTTTTGCAGCTAAATTGTTCGTATTGGGTGGGCCTCGCAGACCTCCTGGGCCCCGGGGACCACCACCTCCCAGGGGCCAAATTTACATTTTAAAACTAGGAAGGGGCCAGCTCCCAGGCCATATACGGCCCCGGGGACCACCAGCTACCTGGGGCCGGCTCGTGCTCATAGAAGGAGGGGGGCTGCGCGGCCCACCTCTTGGAGCCATACAATGCCCTGGGAACGCCACCCCCAGGGCTGTCTACTTTTCTGTCCCAGGGTGGCCACTGCCGGAATATAGCTGTTTTCTCTGACTTGGTGGGAGCTTTGACAGCTCCTGTGAAATCAGACCAAACACTCTTCTTCCAGCAAATAAGAGCTGACAAAATGCTCTTGCTTGCTGGAGGCGGAGGTTTTGTCTGTTTCCCTGACCGCAGTCAAGTGGGCAAGGAAACAAACAAAATAATTGCTTTCACAGACAGGGAGCTGCATCTATGTTAGCTCCCTGTCTATGAGAGCAATGCCGGCTCCGACAAGAGTCGGGGAGGAGGCTAGGACCGCGGGGCATTCAGGGTTTCCGAGCGGTCCTATGAAGAAAACAAAAAGTGGCAGAATAAAGGTCAGAAACAAGCAGAGAGAAACGAGCAGAAAGAGGCAGAATAAAGGGTAGAAAGAGGCAGAATAGAGGTCAGAAATGAGCAGGAAGAGGAAGAATAAACGTCATAAATTAGCAGAATGAGACAAGATAAAGTTCAGAAACGAGCAGAAAGAGGCAGAATAAAGTTCAGAAATGAGTAGTAAGAGGAAAAATAAAGATCAGCAATGAGGTCAGAAATAAGCAACAAGAGGCAGAATAAAGGTCAGAAGTGAGAACCCAGTCACAGACCCACTTATATTCTCATGCATCTATTCACAGTCACACTCAGAGACTCATGCACCCCCTCACAGTCCCGCTCAGACACTCACACACCCAGTCACAGACCCACTCCTATACTGACACACCTACACACAGACGCACGGAGAGTCAAGCACCCACTTGCAGAGCCACTCAGACACTCAAGCACCCACTCACAGACCCACTCACAGACCCACTGAGACACTCATTCACCCACTCTCAAACCCACTTAGATGCTCATGCACCCACTCACAGACCTACTCAGAGACTCACGTACCCACTCGCAGACCTACTCAGACACTCACGCACCCACTCACAGACCCACTCAGACACTCATGCACCCACTCACAGACCCACTGAGAGACTCACACAGCCACTCACAGACCCACTCAGAATCAGACACCCACTCACAGACCCACTCAGTGACTTTGCATCCACTCACATACCCACTGAGAGAGTCAAGCACCCACTTGCAGAGCCACTCAGACACTCATGCACCCACTCACAGACCCACTCAGAGACTCATGTACCCACTTACACATGCACTCTCAATGGTTACAGGTTACACTAATGCACTCACTCACAGAGCGACTCACATACTCATTCGCCCACTCTCAAACCCACATAGACACTCACACACCCATGCACAGACCTACTCAGAGACTCACGTACCCATTCGCAGACCTACTCAGACACTCACATATCCACTCACAGACCCACTTGGACACTCAAGCACCCACTCACAGACCCATTCACAGATCCACTGAGACACTCATTCATCCACTCTCAAACCCACTTAGACACTCATGCACCCACTCACAGACCTACTCAGACACTCACGCACCCACTCACAGACTCACTTAGACACTCATGCAGCCACTCACAGACCCACTCAGAGACTCGCACACACTCACATACCCACTCAGACACTAATGCACTCACTCACAGAGTGACTCACATACTCATGCACCCACTCACAGACTCACTTAGACTCACACACCCACTCACCAACCCACTCAGAGACTCATGCACCTGCTTACACACCCATTGAGACACTTATGCATCCCCTCTCAGACCTACTCAGATACTCACAAACCCATTGACAAACCCATTGAGACACTCACATACTCACTCACACACCCACTGGGACACTCATGCACTCACTCACACACGCACTCTCAAAGGTTACAGGTTACACTTAGGAAATAAAATTAAAAAACCTTAGAAATTCACTTAAAAAACAAAGGTTACAGGGACGTTACAGTTAGGAAATAGAATATAAAAAAGCATTAAAAATCACTGAAAAAACAAAGGTTACAGGGACGTTATAGTTAGGAAAGAGAATTAAAAAAAACTTGAAATTCACTGAAAAAAACAAAAGTTACAGGGACATTAGAGTTTGGCTCAAATTTCACTTGTACAAAACCAGTGAAATTCAGTAGTTATAGTTACCTGAGCTAACTATAACTTACGCCCCCGCAATGCACTGCTTATGACCCCACATATTAAATCGCTCATGACATGGTCAGTGACATCACAGGACACATGCACCTGGCTGTTTACTCAACTTCGTGTAAACCTCAGGCTTATCATGGCCCTACAATCTTAAATGCTGGTTTTTCATCCAGTATTTCAGCGCTTTGTTCCTATCACGGACTCACCTTGGTCCGTTGAACATTGTACTACTTCGAATTTTGGGCACCGTCTATCAATTTTAGCTTCCGTGCTGGGCTCTCGTGTTCTCCATTTACTATCCATCCTTTGTTGCTCTTTTTAAGCCTTGAAAAAGTTGTCTAAGACAAAATATGTGTCGGCTGTTTTTTCCATGTAAAGAACACAAACTGGATTAGAATATTCCTCAATAAAATCGTACCTGCTCAATAGCAGACCACCAAAAGTACTTGTTGTAGTGCTCTGGGTGTTTGTTTACAATTGTGTTATTCAAATGAGGATTTCTTCTTCATGTATAGCAAACACTATCATGGTGGCATAGTGTTTAACCTGTAGAACACACAGGGCTTGCAATCATTTACCATACCCTGTGTATCGAGATGTGTGGAATATTATACCACTGCTACCAATCTTGTCTTGCCATATTATAATATATCATTTGCAGAAATAAAATTGATATTTTTTTCCCACACTTTAAACCCGATGTTTCCTTTAATTTACACAGTCCACTTTATGCCACTCTACTGTATAACAACTCACTTTACGGCACTCCACTGTACTCTACTTTATGACACCCCAGTATATGCATTTATATTGTACATACTCAAGATGGCCGACATGTGAGGAGCTCCAGCCGGGAGCTCCCTGGCTAGGGATTGCCTTTTTGGCTTTATCCCATGAAACCATCCCCCCTCGGACCTTCCACACCACTGGGGATCTACGGACTTTGCCCTCTGAATCCGACAACTCACTCAATTGAATTTTAATTAGCTGAACAACATCTAAGGCTCATTAAAATCTACCGACAGCAGAGCACCAGCAACATGGCCGACGCCCGGAGGAGCTGCCCAGGTAGCTATAGAGGAGATTGGCTGTGGATCTCCCCCTCGGCAGTCACCTACCCTTTGGACTTGGGCACTGATTCTTGTCTCTCCGCTCCAACTTCTAACTCCCTCGCCCTCCAAAAATCCGCCGAATAGAGAAGAAAATTCAACTTGGCTGATGCCTGGTGGAGCTGCCTTGACAGCTGTAGAGGAGATGGGCTGGGGATCACCCTCCGGCCGTCACCTGCCTTCCGGGCTAAAAAACAGTTGTTTGACCTACTTCCTCACCCTCCAGAATCGGTGGCTGACTCACACAAGTTTGGTTTTTCCCCCAAAAATGCACCATCGAGAAAGCTGCAACGCGGCTGCCTTATGCCCCGAGCTTGTTTTTCTTTTCGAGTTGAGGAAGCGCGCCCTCCTGACCCCGCTATTGCCTCCCTCTTCCTGGGCTGCTTCCCGGGCGCACGAGACGACTTCCCCCAACATTTTTACTTGCTGAATTAAGCCACTGCTGTAGCCCTGAGTGCTTCTACATGACGACCCGAATGAGATCGGTGATCTCCAGCCTTTCCCCCCCTCATCGATCCTGTGGCTGCCTCCCCCTTCCAGTCCTGTTCCGTGGAGTCAGCATCTTTGTGGCTTTTTGGATTGAATTCTTTGTTTTATCTTCAAGCCCGCCATCTTGTGATGAACTGACCGGTGTCCGTATCCTGGGTCCTCCATCTTGGCGGCTTTGACCGATCTTCGATCTGAAGCATGCCTTTGGTATTCCCCCTGTGTGGCCTGACGGACCTTGGCCTTCAAGTCGACCCCTCCCTGCCTCGCCTACACCCCACTCCTTTGCATCCACCCTCGGACCCGCTCCATATCCTATGCGATCTGACGCATTGAGGGAGCCCGGCTCTGGTTGTTTGTGTTTTTGACCTGATCGTTTTTCCAACCCCTTGATTCTCCCCCACTTCCTTCTATTCTCCATGGACTTGTTCTATGTGTTTTTGTTATGATCTATTTATTGATGTAACTTTGTAACAATTTTTTGTTCCTCATGTAAAGCTCTCTGATACCTCCGGGTCTAGCCAGCGCTATATAAAACTCTTCAAATAAATAAATATTGTACGCTAATCTACTGTACATAAGTCCACTCTACTTCACTGAACTTCACTGTATGCCACTCCATTCTACAACACTATACTCTACGCTATTATACTGTTCACCACTGAATTCTATTAAATTTTTATGTATGACAGTTTCTGGGCACCCCTACATGGTACTACTCGCAACTGTATGCTATTCACTGTAAGCAACTCTAGTTTACACTATTCCACTGTATGCTATTCAACTATGCTCAACTTCATAGTACAGTACTGAAGTGTACACTGTTCCAGTGTACACTACTCCGCTCTACGGTACTCCAAACTGAAAAGCAGTATATGTCACTGTAATGTACTACAGTCCACTGTATGCTATTACACTTTACTAGACTACATTCTGTGCCATTGCACTAAATAACACTTCACTGTATATTACTAGATTCTATGCTTCAATAATTAATCCATTCAATTGTACAATGCTGTACTGTACGGTACTCCAGCATATTCTACTCCAATATAAGTTTGAAGATTTCATGCCACTAAACTGCATGTTATTACACTGCAGAATACTTAATTCTACTCTACTCCACTGTATGGCACAACAGTTTATGCTATTCCAGTATACACCACAGCACTGTACCCTATTGCACTGTCCCCCACTATAGTGTGCGCTATCCTGCTCTGCATCACTGGACTGTTTGGCACTCCAGTATATGCCACTGCACTTTGCAGAATTTTAATTTACAACACTACAGTGTACTACACGTAACTTTATGTAACCCCACTGTACACCACTAAACTATACGCCACTTCACTGTACCAGAGTCTATTGTATGCCACTCACTGTACACTATTTCCCTGATCACTATTTCAGCAATGTTCCAATATTTCCTCACACACTGTACAGCATTCCAGTTTATAACACTCACTGTACACCAGAAACATTGGACGCAGATACATACTACAATATTTAAAAAAATTAACTCTACTTTCCCACACTCTACTCTATGCTATCCCACTCTATACCACTCCAGTGCATGCCTCTACAGTCTATTCCACTCCAGTATACACCACTGTACTTTATCCTAATTCACTCTACACTACTCCACTGTATGCCATTCCACTGTCATCCACTCCAGTATACCTGATTCCACTTTACTCAACTCCACAATGCCACAATCTACTGTGCCATAGTAGACTTTACAACACTCTCCTCCAGTATATTGTACCACACTCAACTTAATACAATGTCATACTTATGAATCACATTTATACTTACTCACCACCTTAAAATTAATATTACCATGCACCTCTCAACACAGCTTTTCTCTTCACTCACCACACTACATGACCTATAACTCACCACTGTACCATGCACTATGTTCTCCCACATTATTTCGTTTCAGATGTTATAAGTGTTGTTACTAAAGCAATCATTTCACATTCTCTAAGTACTGTAATATGCAAGGGTATAGGTAGTGCATGGTGAAGGAGTGGGTTATAGTTAATGTCATAGTTAATGTAGTGTGGTGAGTGAGGTAAGAAAGACTATGTACGGAGGTGCATGAGTTATATGAATTTTAAGGTGGTGCGTAAGTATATATGTGAGTTATAAGGATGACATTCATTTGAAAGTGGTGCATAAATGATAAATTAAATACATAACTTTAATTTTAGAATGTCTAATGCATGTGTAGTTTAAGTTGGGTTTGTATAGCAAACATAAATAAAGTTTTCCTAACTATAAATTATATTTAAGCTTCGGCTTTTTGTGTGTGACATATATATATATATATATATATATATATATATATATATATATATATATGTATATATATATTCAGCTCCTTACACACGGTAAATGATAACCAGCACTCGCGCTAGGTTAAATCCCATTCCGGATTTTATTGCGAAAAGTTTTGTTCAAACAAACGCGTTTCAACGTTGGCCTTTGTCAATATATATTACCTACTGGTGGTCGCTATAGGAAGGTAAGATCTGACTGCATGGTTACTCCCACTTTTTTCCTGGTGTTTTGCTGGTTTTTGACTAGTCTGACTGGGATCCTGCTAATCAGGACCCCGTCTATCTGCTTTCTCCCTAAAATGGTTGTGTAATGTACTTTAGGTACACTCCAGATTGGACACTGGGGTACCCTTATAAGTCCCTAGTATATAGTACACCATGTACCCAGGGCATAGCTACCCCAGAGGCCTCCCATGGGCTGAAGCATGTATTATGCCACCCATGAGAGGCCATTCAAAATGACACAACAGGTGTGCTACAGCAGCCTGTGTAAGCTGGTGCTTGCACCACTTACTTAGATATAGGTTCACTATATCTATCTAAATCACTACACTTAAAAACCCCTATGGCAGGCCTTTTCAATCCTGAAGGCAGGGTGCTGGGTTTTACATGAGAGGGTGCTCCTGCATGAGCAGAGCCCCTCTGCAGCCTTCGGAGACCATTCTCCGGGGTTGTCAGTGATGCAGCCAGACATAAAGGTTAAGTTGCATTATAACCTCGCGGTAAATGCTAACTTTAAAACGGCTGCTTAGAAACATGTCGTGTTTGGTGTCAAACACCTTGGAATCATACCTCCACACCTGTAACTGGTGTGGCAGGAATAATTCCACCCTTCTAGAACCACTACTGTGAGTCACCGGTCTACCCAGTACCAGCGTTCTCTACCTGGGCAGCCCAAAATGGATGCTGCCAGCCATAGACACGATTCTGCCCTCCTGCTGCTGAGCCAAGCTCAAGCAGAGGAAGGCATGACAATAGGCATCCTGTCACAGGGAGGTGTGACCAGCTCCCAGACAGGGTTTAGTGTATTGGGGCTGGGTGGGTGCACTCTGAGAGTGCCAGAAAGTCTGCACTGGGGCACATTTGGTGTCCCTGTGCATAGTCCAGCTCAAACCAGTTCTGGGAGCCATTGGCTCCTGCTCTGGCGCATAACTGGACAAAGGACATGGGTGTAGCCACCCCTCTGTCCTGCCCCTCCCCTAGGAGGGTCCACAGATTCTTTCCAACCATCTCTCGTGGGTATAATGTGGGATACCTGGCTACAGGACTTTAGATTGTACCTGGACTGCAAAGAAGAAACCAAGTACTTTGACTGTCTGCACGATGCTGGACGACTGAAGACTCTCCTTTGGAGTAGAGGAGTTACTCCCCTGCAGCAGCAGGCACCTAAACGTTTCTGACCGGCTTTCATCTCCAGAGCTCCTGCACACTCTGAAGATTTCAGCAACACAGGAGGTGGGTTTCCGAAGGTCCTCGAGGTTGATCTGACCTCTCAGTGATTCTGAGGCCAGTACCCCTCGTGGGGACCGTGCAACCCGAACCCCTGTGCGCCACATACATTTGTAGAAGCATATGCTTGTTGGCAATCCCTGAGCTTATGCTTTGGACTCCGTGTAGTCCTGACCCCGAGCAGCATTTGCACTGAAGATATCTGGCCTCCACTCACCGAGTGCTCTGTGGACTGATGCTTTGTCAATTCACTCGAGGTCTCCTCGCGATCCCTGGTCCATTGGCCTGTGGGTCCTGGCGAGGGTCACCTTGTTTGTTCTTGGGCTTCCCTGGTTGCTCCTGACATGCTGTAACATCCAATAAATAAAGATGGATCCTTGGTTGCTGTGATCCAGTTGTAGATTTATTGTTGATTTGAAGTCATAGGATAATTGGACACAGCATATAATGAAGATAGCAGAATTAAGTAAAGTTCCAATAAAGGCCCCACCGGGAGCAGCTGCCCTGCTGCTCAGCCTCTAAGGTAACTGACAGTACACTTAAACATACACAGATAGAACTAAGGATGACATCATAGAGACAGGCTGAGCAGCAGAGTACAAGAGACTAAGAAAGGACAAGAAAGAGAGAAGAGCAGGGAGAAGCAGGATACAACACACCTTCCCCCTTTAAACGAAAAGTTGAAGAAGATAAAACAGAGAGCAGAAGAGTAGATAAAGGAACAACATAAAACGCACAAAAATAAACACCCTCTTCAGAATGGTGGAGAGAAGAGGTAAGGGCGAGGGTACCAAGATTGTACCAACACCATGAGCTAACAAGAATAAAAATGGTTATGGTAAACCACTTGACAAAATCAATATTAGAATGTAAAGAGGAGGAAAACCCTTCTTCCCCGGAAAAATGGAACTGAACACCTCAATGAAAATTTGAGCAATAAAGGTTCAGTACCGACAATCATAAATAAAATCTGAACACCTCAAACAAATAGAGCACAATAAAGTGGTTCATTTAAATTGACAATAAACTGAGCCCCTGCGGCTCCTCACAGCAAGTGTTTGAACTCCTCTAACAAATAGAGCACAATAAAGTGGTTCATTTAAATTGACAATAAACTGAGCCCCTGCGGCTCCTCACAGCAAGTATTTGAACTCCTCTAACAAATAGAGCACAATAAAGTGGTTCATTTAAATTGACAATAAACTGAGCCCCTGCGGCTCCTCACAGCAAGTATTTGAACTCCTCTAACAAATAGAGCACAATAAAGTGGTTCATCTGGAATGACAATAAAAACTGAGCCCTTACGGCCCATCACCGATAAGCATAACTAGAACGGAGCACCTCAATAGATATTGAGCAAATAAATGGCTCCAACAAATGTAGCAGAATTAAAATCCCTACAACTAACCACCAGAATAAATATAATTAAGCACCTCAATGGAAATTGAGCATGAAAATGGCTCTGCACCAGTACACATTAACAAAATCAAATACCTCAAAAATACATCACCAGAGAATACAATTGGAAATGAACTCCTCAAATAAAGTGAGCATCAAATGGTTCATTTCAGTACAAGTAAACATAGAAAGAATCGAGCGTCACAATTGCTCATTAGCTGTAATAATAAATGGCATTAAACGCCTCAAACAAATAGAGCCACAAAAAATTAGAAATTGTAGCACTAGTAAGGGAGAGAAATCAGCAAAAAAAACACCACACACAACATGTACGGAAACAGGGTGCTGGTATGCACAGACTGCACACAGTTTGTAATAATGCACACAGTCTTCAACAAAAGCACCGAGTATCTGGTAACCACAGGATGCACTCCGCTTGTTCCAACTTCGATGCAGCAAAGGAAAACAACTGCGTGGTTGGCAAAGTGCAATCAACACAGTACATGACAACTTGCCAAGTTCTGAGCAACCAGTGGATGCCACAAAGAAAGTACCTCAATCTGCATTCACCATGTCTGCATCAAATGAACTTTTCGTTTCCTTGTTCTGATGCAGAGGTGCTAGATGGCCACTAGATGGCAATGATGTATTACTTGTATATTTTCCACAAAAAACTGAACATCTGAAAAACGCTGATGTTGTCAAAGAAAAGTAAAAATGCCTTCAATCCGCCCCAAAAGAACTACGAAGAAAATCGGAACATCAGTCAGAGAAATCCAGGGATTTTTTCCTTCACAGACAGTCACCAAAAGCAAAGAAATTGGCAGCACGGAAGACGTCATGTTGATTCCTTGCACGTAAACACAGCAATGCAGGTCGGGCACAAGAAGGCAAGAACACTTTTGAATAGAAAGGCTGTGCTGCAACAAATGACGCTAGGCGGAAATAGGCAGGAACAAGTACAAGGTGAACTGACTTTAGATAGGACGAGACGCCAACCCTAAAATGGCGGTACGCAGTGCACGCTGCACCGGGTGACTCTCGGCACGTAGGTGCTGGATGATCCATTGTGATGTGCATTTCAGCAGCGAAGCTTCTGTGGACGTCAGACAAAACCAGGTAAGTCTTATGCGCATTTTCCAGCTCGCGCACAGTTTTTAAATGGCAGCATAACAGTTAAACTGTCCGCAATGGCATCGGGAAAAGGAGCAGTCCCTGAAAACACAGATTTATGCTTTAACTTTCACTCGAAAGCAGCACATTCACAGTCACTTCAAACCGGGACCCGATCCTTGACCCCGACTAAAGTATGAAATCAAAAACTTCACCACATGTATATGGGCTGACATCCTCGTGGCAAGAGCTCCAACGATGCAGACTCTCCGGCTCCCCTCAGGTGCAATAGCCAACTGTTCACAGCACACCAACACAGGATTATTTCTCAGATCTGATGACAGCACTTCCCACTCAGAATAAACGATCTCACTCTGTCATTTAAAAGTTGGTACTAGGCAATTAAAAGCATCAAACACTTCAGCAGACTGCAAAGACTCAAAACTTGTAATATTGAATCCCCAATCTTCAAATTAGTAATCTGTTTGTAATCATCCGATGCGAAGGCAGATTTTTGACATGTTCCAAGCAACATACAAACGCTCAACTTACTTCTGTAGGCTGTCTGATGTTATAGACACCGGTGGGGCATTGAAAGCGTTGAGCAATGGGCTTAATTTAGTTCCTCTTTAATTTCTTAAGTAATTCCTTCTCTTTACGCGTGGTTTCTTTTCTCCAATCGTCGCCAGTGTAACATCCAATAAATAAAGATGGATCCTTGGTTGCTGTGATCCAGTTGTAGATTTATTGTTGATTTGAAGTCATAGGATAATTGGACACAGCATATAATGAAGATAGCAGAATTAAGTAAAGTTCCAATAAAGGCCCCACCGGGAGCAGCTGCCCTGCTGCTCAGCCTCCAAGGTAACTGACAGTACACTTAAACATACACAGATAGAACTAAGGATGACATCATAGAGACAGGCTGAGCAGCAGAGTACAAGAGACTAAGAAAGGACAAGAAAGAGAGAAGAGCAGGGAGAAGCAGGATACAACACATGCCCTGACTCCCCGTTGCTTGGAGAGTCTTCTGGACCGTGCTGGTCCACACCGTAACCTGATTCCTCTGTCTGCGTGGGTTGCAATTGCCAAGGCTTGTTGGTGCTCCAGCCGGACACTGACCCCTCAGCATTCGACATCCTTTGTGGGAAAGCTCACCTCCAGACTTTGGTCATCGTCGACATCTCCTGGTCCCCGTGGCTGCAGAGTCAAGCATCCTTACTTCTCACCTGAAGCACCCGACATCGGTGGGCATTCGACTACCGAGCCCCTGGTCACCTGAAGTGACCCGGACTCTGTCCCCTCTGCTTTCAGGTTCCTCTCACCTGGAATCCAGTGTTGTATTCCACTGGACACTCTTCGCCTTCCTGGCAGCAGTACTTCTTCGCAGCTCTCCATTGAAAATGACGGAGGTTTCCGACACCACTAGACCCCTATGCACCCGGCTCCTCTGGGATAGGTAACACGGGTACCTCAGTACTCACTGGTGTGTTGGCTCTAGAACCTCTTATGTTCCAAAGGGTTTGCTTGAAGTCCTCATAGAAGTGTCCTTAACTTGTAACTTTCCAACCGTGACTTTCCCATAGAGTTGCACGGAACACGCGGTCGTGTTTCCTCACTGCACCCGTCCTCCGTGGGCGCCCTGTGTCACTGCCTTGGGTAGTTCCTTGGGGTCCCAGCGATTCTATGTGCACTAGGCACTGTGTCTAGTCAAGTTGTGATTATTATACAATTTTTTTTAGTATATGGTTTGGTCTCCCCCTGGAGCCCGCTGTGTATTGTGCTACTTACAACTGTTCTATTGATTCAATACTGTGTGCTTTATGTTCTAATCTTGTGTAGAGATTAGTAGAGAGTGTTATATTAATGAATACATATTTTTATATCACTACTCTGTGGTTCTCCTTTCATTTAATCATTCAGGTGGTGATACTCTGGTAAAACAAGCTGCTTCACATTCCTTCAAGATTAAGCCTGAAGGCTGCTCTCCACAGCTACCACTAGGATAGCTTTCTAAAGGTTATCTTTGACCTCATACATCATAAGGGTCATGTGGACTGGTACAAGGTGCCCACTTTAATTAGTGGACAGCATATACCAAGCCACCTTCTCACAGTCGCCAGTAGGTAGTTATATTTAGGACCTATTTTACATAGGAAAAACATTTTTTGATTTGCCAATATCTTTGGCACCGTTTGACAAATCTTCGCGAAATTTTTAAAACTAATGGCCCACTCCGGTCAGCTCCTGTCTTGAAAGTTTCGAGGTGATTCAACAAACGAGGGCCGAGAAAAAAGGGGGTCCCAAAACGCGTTTTCTCCATGTTAATTTCCATAGGATCTTTTGTTGCGGCTACAGTCCGAACTGCTGAACGGAATTATACCACATTTGGCAGAGAGGTAGCTGTTGTTCCAGAGTGCACTCTTTGATTTAAATGGTGTAAATCTGTTCAGTAGTTCCTGAGAAATAAAAAAAATTAAAATATTGATATCTGGTGGCCGAGGAGGATTCGCGAACCCTCCCGAGCACGAGCTTCATTTTGATTGGCTGTCAACACTCCAAACCACCGAGTCACAAGAAAACAGTAAAAAAAAAAGATAAAAAAGAAGAAAAGGGGACAGGGTAGAAACATCCTGATCCCCTAGGGCCAAAAAATGCCTTTGTTTTTTAATCTTTTCAGCCGAATTCGTGCTGGGTGCGCGAATCCAGCTGAAAAATAAAATGAAGCGCAGGCTTTCTTTGAGCCCCCGGGTGAGCCAGGTCCCGGGGGCAATGAGGAAATTATATGCGGCGGCCCGCAGGGGCCCCCGCAGCCCCAGGGACCGCCACCTCCCCGGGGCTTAGTTTATCATATATGGGGGCACACGGCCCCCCATAGCCCAGGGGACCGCCACCTCCCCGGGGCTTTTTAAAAAAAATGCATGGGGGGCTCCTGCCCCCCCCCCCACGCTACCCAGGGGACCGTCACCTCCCCGGGGCATTTAGTTATTTTAGGGCGAGGGGCCTCGCGGGCCTCACGGGCTCCCCAAGCCCCGGGGACTGCCACCTCCCTGGGGCTTTAAATTATTTTTGACAGGGGGGCCGCTTGGGCCCCCCAAGCCCCGGGGACCACCACCTCTACATCTACATGATTTAAATACGGGGAGACCACGCAGCCACCTGCAGCCTCGGGGACCGCCACCTCCCTGAGGCTACTTTCAAAAACAAAGTGTGGGAGGGCTCGAGCCCCCCCAAACTGCCCCGGGGACCACCTCCTCCCCGGGGCACTGTTGATTAAAATGCAGGGGTCCGTTGCAGCCCCCAGCCCCAGGGACCACCACCTCCCAGGGGCTTTAATCAGTTGGGAGGGGCCCCCTCCTGGAGCCCTAGATGGCCCTGGGGACCGCCATCCCGCAGGGCCAGCTCCTGCAATGTCCTGGGGTGCCCACCCCTGGGACATTGCCGTTTGCTCGCCCTGCCGTAGCAAACACTGCCTTGCTTCTTGGAAGCGAGAGCAGGAAACCTGCTCTCGCTTCCAAGAAGCAAAGCAGAATTGCTTTTGGGCAAAGGGAGCTGCCTGTCAACAGCGAGCTGCCAGTCAGCAGGTTCCCTTGCCCAAAAGCAATGCCGACTCCCGCAGGAGGCGGGGAGCCGGCTGGGACCGCAGGGGCATTAGGGCTCCCCCCATGGTCCTCAACATGAGGGCCGGCCCCGGGGGGCCAATAGTGGCCCATAGTGGCCCAGGGAAGGGGGGCCATGCAGCCCCCCTACCTAAATAAAAAAAAAGAATGAGTCAAAGCCCCGGGAGATGGGGTCCCCAGGACCAATAATGGCCTCAGGAGGGGGACTGCGCAGCACCCTTCTTAAAAACAATTTAAAAAAAAATTAAATATGTGGTCATGCCCCGGGGATAGGGTCCCCGGGGCCAAAATCGGCCATGGGAGGGGCCCATTCCTGTTTTTTTTTTTATACCACTTTGAAAACACGCCTCTTGGCGCACTGCTGGTGGGGTGATGAGGTCCTCTTGTGTCCTAAGGACCTCAGGACTAAAGTGGACTTCACCCCCTCGAGCAGCAGTGCACCAGGGGGCACGTTTGCAGAGTGGTGAAAAAAGGGGGCATGGCCGCGGACCACTCTCAGCAATCCAGCTGTGTGGGGCTTACTAGAGATAACAGGAGGGCTAGTTGGCCCCCAGGGACCCTCAGGAGGCAAGGGGACTTAATGTCCCTACCAAGAGCGCGCCAGGAGGCTTGTTTGCAGAGTGGTGGAGAAAGGGGGCGTGGCCTGTGTTCACCTCTCAGCAATCCCACTGTGTGGGGCTTACTTGAGTTAATAGGTAGGCTAGTTGGACCCTAAGGACCCCCACAATCAAAGGAGGCACGTTTGCAGGGTGGTGGGCAAAGGGCGCGATGCCTGCTATGAGAACTTAGCACTCCTGTTGTGTGGGACTTATTGGAGATAATAGGAGGGGTACTTGACCCCCAAAGATGTCCTTGGGGGCAGGCTACCCCTCCCGTTACCTCCAGTAAGTCCCACACAGTGGGATTGCTAAGAGGTCTTCGGAAGCCACACACCCCTTTCTCCACCACTCTGCAAGCATGCCTTCTGGCACACTACGGGTTGGGGGATGAAGTCCACTTTACTCCTGAGGGACTTTGGGGGCCAATAAGCCCTCCTGGTACCTCCTGTAAGTCCTACGCAGTGGAATTTCTGAACGCTGGTCGGAGGCCCAGCCCCCTTTCTGCACCACTCTGCAAACGCAACTACTACATTATAGTTATAAATTTGCATTTTAAAAACCTTAGAAATTCACTGAAAAAACCATAGGTTTCAGGGACGTTATAGTTAGTAATTAGCATTTAAAAAACCTTAGAAAATCACTGAAAAAACCATAGGTTTCAGGGACATTATAGTTAGAAATTATCATTTAGAAAACCATAGAAGTTCACTGAAAAAAACACAGGTTTCAGGGACGTTATAGTTAGTTGGACATTTCACTCATACAAAACCAAAGAAATTTGGATGCTATAGTTAGTTGAGCTAACTATAACTCGCGCTCCCTCAATGCACTGCTGATGACATCATATATTACATCACTCATGACATTGTCAGTGACATCACTGATGACATCAGTCATGACATCACTGAAGACATCACTAGTGACATCATCCATGTGATAATCTGATGCACCTCCTCACAGCCTAATATAACCTTTGATACACCCACTCTAAAATACAGACTGCCATTCTCGAAACCATAGACACACCAATACAATTTACTACATACCCACTCACTGATTCCTAGGTCTACACACACATCCACTCCCTCATCCATACAGTCCCTCATACATGCAGTCATTTATCAATACAGCCACTATCAAATGCACTCATTCACCCATACAGATACTCACATACCGCCACTCACCCATAGAGTTACTCACACAGCTAGTCAGTCATGCAAATAATCAATCACACTCCCATTTACTCACCTACACAGTTATACACACACCACCTCACTTATCTATACGGATACTAACACATACTAACTCCTTATACAAGCACTGACACAAGCACACACTCATCCATACAGCCACTCTCACAATCACTCACTCTCTCATTTAATCATTTATATACTCCAACACTCACATATACTGCCTTTCAAATATGTAGTTACTCACACATGTACCACTGAGACATCTATTCACTCACCAACACAGCCATACACACACTCACCCACCCATACAGCCCCGCACAGATGCACTCTTGAACCCATACACCCAGTGAATCGCCCACTCACACATCCATGCAGGGAGTCACACACACCTCACCCACCCACACAGTCACTCAGGCACCCATTCAGGTACTCAGACAACCAATCAAAAACCCATATAGACACTCATGTAGCTACTCACCAACCCAAGCAGCCACTTACACACCAACTGACAGACTGATACAGACATTCATACAGATTAGTCAGTCACACATGTATTTGTAAGACACGTTTAATCACTCACTTATACAGTCAGTCATGCACATATTAAATCATCCATTCAGACACACATACACCCACTCACTCTTCAATACTCCTTGGCATATATATATATAAAACATATTTAAACTTTTTAGAAACACTCAGTCACTGGATGATGTCATCAGTGATGTCATTTGAGATGGCATCAGTGATGTCATCAGTGATGTCACTGACCATGTCATGAGTGATGTAATATGTGATGTCATCAGCAGTGCATTGCGGGGGCGCGAGTTATAGTTAGCTCAACTGCCTATAACAGCCGAATTTCTCTGGTTTTGTACGAGTGAAATGTCCAACAACTATAACGTCCCTGAAATCTGTGTTTTTTTCAGTGAATTTCTATGGTTTTTTAAATGCTAATTTCTAACTACAACAGCCCTGAAACCTATGGTATTTTCAGTGAATATATATATATATAAATATATATGTTGGACTTGGCCCTTGTTGGCAAGTTCACCCCTAAACTTTTTTGCCTTTTCTGTGACCTGGTGTTGGTGGTTTTAGGCCTCTGGGCACTTTAGCACTGTGGCCCAGTGTAAAGTGCGTGCTCTCTCTGTGTACATTAGTGAGACTGGCCTGCCCTCCCATAGGAATGCAAGGGGGATTCCCTGATCAGTGTGTGTCAGTGGTAATTCATGGATGGGAGGAGCAGAGTGGTCAAGTGTAGTATGTATGAAATTGTGAGAATAATTGCTGCGCAATGGTGTGCGCAGATTTATTGTGACTATTTGGGAAATGCCACTTTTTGAAGGTGGCATTTCTGTTTGCTATGTGTCTGCCTGCCTGATGTGAATTGCATGTCTGGCTTGTAAGTGACAGGGGCTGGGAGGTGTGTGTGGCTCCAAGGAGGGGCAGGGTGAGTCAGCGCTGGGCTGAATAGGACCACTACATTTGGAGTAGTGGGAGGAGCAATCCCCTGACCCTGAATAGGAGTGTGCCTGCCCTGTACAATGCTGACTCCGCCCCCTGTGGTGTGTCTGATCACCTAGCCCCCACCTGACAAAGGGGAAGAGGAGCTTGCAAAACAAAGTGCTTCAAATACCCCCTGAACCAGTTGCATCTGGTTCCTCCATGCCCTGCACTACAGACAAAAAAATGTTGGTATAAATATAGGGGCTGTGACCCCATGAAAATGTTCAGTTCTGGTGCTGGTCCTGATCCTGCTGGGGTGTGCTGCTGCTGGGGCCCAGGAGGAACCGCCATGAGGGCTTGCCTCCCTGGGCCCAGATATGCCCCAGGGACATTTTGCTTCTTTTCCTCATCTCCCAGGACTTTGGCTGCCTCCTGTGCCTTGTGAGCGCTGTGCTCTAATTCTTTAATTGACTCAAGCAGGAGGAGAGCGTGGACTTCACAGCGCGGCGCTGCAGCCCTGGGAGAGGGAATCCCGGTGTGAGGGATTCCCCCCATGAGATCTGAATTGCGGGTGCCCACCCTGCTTATTCTGCCTTTTTTGCGGGTGCCTACCCCGCATTTTGCCACGTTGAGCGGGTGCTCACCCCGCTTTATATTTTAAATTAAGAGGGAGCCTACCCCTCATTTGCCGCCACGAAGAGAAGGAGAAACGAAATCACCACCGTGGCCCCGATCGCCACACAGGAAGTCAGGCAACCTTGCCTGAAACGTGGGCGGGGCCTCGTGGTAGCAGGAAGGGACAGGAAAGAGGAAGGGCCGGCTGGAGCCTCGCGGGCTCCATAGTGAAGTCCCGGGTCCCAGGAGGGGGCCCAGGTGAAGTGAGGAGAGGTGCGTAAACTGATCGGCGGGGCTCCCGTGAGCAGAGGGAAGCCCCGCACCACCAGAGGAGAGCAGAGTTTTCCCCCGCCGGGAGGAGACCAGGAGAAGTGATGCCGGTCCCACAGGCGGTTAGAGGAGACTTCCCCCTGCACAGGAGCCGGTGAGTGAGGGCTCCAGGAGGGTTGTGCCCATCGAGTCACAGTGTTGGTGCCACTTTCATGAGCGGCCCCGCCTGACAGAGGGCCGCTCCAATGTTGTGGCACATTTGTTTAAAGCCAGTGGGGCCCTGAGGGCACAGAGGTGCCCGGGCCCCTTCACTTTGGTTATCCCAGCGGCCCCGCTTGCAGAGGGCAGCTGCAACGATGGGGGCATGTTATTTGGAGAGCCCCAGTGAGGCCCCGAGGGCACAGTTGTGCCAGGGCCTATTTGCCAATTAACAGCTGCGCCGCACCAGCGCGGGCAGCTGCAACGTTTTGGGCACATTTGTTCAGAAGGCACAGTGAGTGCCCAGCCTTTATTTTGATGCACAGCTGCACGGCAAGTAGCGTCAGCTCCAACGTTTAGGTCCACAGTTCTTTGGGGGCACTTTTGAGTGAGAGATAGGAGTGAGATGCACTCCTCTGCCCCTGTGCAATTGCGCCCTTGTGAACTCTGCTGCATTGGCAGCCGCCCTGACTTTGTTGGACGTAGGGCATGTGAGCCCCTTTGAGAAGGCCAGTTGGCCAGGGGGACTGCGAGGTTTGTAGGGCGCAAGGCCCTAAGGTGATTTATGTGGTACTAGGAAATGTGATTCATGTACTATGATTTACGCACCCTGTTTTATGCCTCTAATGTGATTTTATGTTTATGAGGTAATTTGCATTCTATGATTTAGGTTTAGGAGGTTATTCCCTAATCTAAGAGTTCTGTTTATGTGCTACTGCATAATGTATTTATGCTGGTGAGGGTATTGTCTAAATGCGTTTAGACTCATGAGATGATTGCATAATGTGTTTATGCTGATGAGGTTGGCGCAGAATGTATTTCGTGCCTACATGTGATACTTTGCATGATATGGTTTATGTTACAGGAGGATGCTGAGTTTACCAGTGATTACTGGTTGTGTTCTACGTTTATGATATGTACTACATTTACTAAGTTCACTTTGTGATGGTTCTGACAGTGGTCCAGGGCGCCCTGTCAGGTGTACATAATCCCTTGTAGATATTACCTAGTGCCAGGTGGCACAATGTATATTATGTGATTACTATTCTAATGTGTTATGAGAATACAAAGTCTATTTTTGATATAACCTTGTGTGGAGTTCCTTTTGTGGTGTGCCTGGTATGTTGTTGCTGTGGGTGTGTTGCGCAAACGCTTTACACATTGCCTCCGGGATAGGCCTGACTGCTTGTGCCAAGCTACCAAGGGGGTGAGCAGGGGTTATCTTTGGCGTGTAACTCCCTTGCCCTGACTAGAGTGGCGCTCTCTGCCTGGCTTTGGCGCAAGCCTTAGCCAACCAGAGATCCCATTTCTAACATTGGTTGTCAGCGGTGAGGATAGGACTTGCGTTTGCACAGTACCACAGCGACGACTGGTTGCACTACAAGCTCTGCATTTTAGATAGTCACATGTATGGGGATTATTGTTTCTGAGTTTGGTTTAAGTATCATTTCTTTCAAATGTGTTTTATTGCACTATGAGTTGGGGGTCCTGCCAAGGACAGAAATCAGAGAATCTGGAGGAGTGACTGCCCTTGTTCAGACTGCTATTTCTTGGGTTGGCTTGAAGCTGAAGGAGTGACTGCCCTCATGCCATTTTGTTATTTCTTGGGTTGGCCTGAAGCTGAAGGAGTGACTGCCCCTGTGCTGTCTGATATTTCTAGGGTTGGCCTACAGTGGTGACTTAATTGGCATGGAGTAACTGGCTCGGGAGGGTAGATTATCCCCTAAGTGCAGTGTGAGTTTTCTGGAATCCCCAGTAAGGGTGGGATCCAGTGGTGGCAGCAATATGTAGTCCAGTGCAGGAAATCCCATTCCCAGTTCCCAGAGTATGGTACCTGGTTCCCGGTTAAGAGGGGAACAGGTTGTGTTTCAGGGGCAGTAAGATGCTGTCTCACCAGTCTTGTGGGGGGAGTGTGGATGAATGTTGTGGTGCACTGGACGTTTGGGTGATTGGTTAGCACGGTAAATGGTGTTAAAGGGCTGTTCAATATGCTCTGTCAGAGAGAACCTGCCCCGTAATTGTTTTCCGGAGTCTCGCCAACACCCGTTGGAGTGTGTAATTTCTTTGATTCTAGGGAGCTTGCATTGGGGGGGATACTAGAAGAATGGTGCAGGTGTCTTCCAACCCAGAGTGGTGGAAGTGTTTCAGAGTAGCCCAGCTAGGTAACCTTATAGTGAGGAGGTTGTAGGGACTCACATCCTGTCTCGCAGGAGAAGGAGTGAGATTAGGCTGTGTCCCGAAGTGCCCACACCAAAGTCTCCAGTACTGGATGGTTCTTAGATGGAACACCAGGTAGGGAGCCTAGTCTGTCCTGTTGGACCGTTCTTCGAGGGGGATCTCCCTTGTTAGGTGAGCTGGGAGTGTCTGTAATCAGGCCTCCATCAGTTCTAGTCTCTGGCAGTGCCACTCCTAAGTGGAGGGTGCAGAAGTCCAGACTGAGGGGTGAGAGGGGAAAGAGTCCCCAGTGGAAGAACCAGTGGGTCAGGGGCCAGCCAGAAGGGCTGAGTCACCAATGATTGGCCATGGTGACACCACTTCTGTCCTGGGGCATCTTCACTCACTGTCAGAGGGACAGGAGGTTGTGAGCTCTGCGCCAGGCAGACTGTCACATGACACATTATTTAACTGTCACCCTCAGGGGGGGGCATGCATGCTCCCCATGAAGTCCTAGTTCGCCGGGCATCTGACCAAAGGGTACCGTCCCTGGGTTGGGGAGCCAGGTTCAGGTGTTTCCTGTCCTGGACGGAAGGGCAACTGTAATCAGTGTCCTGACCAGTTTGCCTTCTAGGGGTACCACTCCAGTTGGGAGGGTATAGGGCTCTGGAAGGGGGTGCAGAGGTAGGGGGTCCTCGCCTCTGACCCCGGTGCAGCCGGTGAATTTGGATCCCAGGTGGTAGACCAGTTTATGGAGAGAGGTCCTGAACTGGTGGGAGAGTTGTGTTCTGGGGGTGCTTCTCCTGGGAGAGTGCAGAACCCCAAAAGAGAGGTCGGGTGAGTAGACGCTTCGCCCGTGACCTCTGGTCAGCCTGAGGGTGCGGACCCTAGGTTGGAGGATCAGTGGTAGTTTGGAACTACACTGAGAAGGAGAGTGGAGAATGGCTATTATGTGCCAGGGGTTACTGCCCCCCACTCTGTGGATTGGCAAGGACCAATGACATCTGGATGCCCTACGGCCTGGTCCTGGCCGTGGACAACTATGGAGTACCAGTGGGGTAGCCTAGTTGGGCCTGAGAGTTTTTTCAGAGGGAACCACGTGGGTTCAGAGTGGCGTAGAACCGGAGGGTGTCCCTGCTGTGAGTTAAGTGTTGTGAATTCTAATATATTTTGACTCATAGGTATGTGTTTTCTTGTCTTCCTTTGTCCTGAGGAGGCCTAAAAACATTGTCTGATGTGTGTCGACTCTAGGTTTGGAGGAGTTCAACAACATAAATGTTTTTTTGAATTGATTTAGTCTGTTGTAAGGAGTTAAATAGTTAAATAATAAGGTTTGTGTATGTCTGAGGACTCCTTAGCATTGGGACTACTTTGAGGTGGATTATGGACTGAAATGCTCATACAAACAGGTATTATGTCTCTATTATTAAGGAGGGACAAGGAACATATGGACACAGTGTTATGGTGCTTCAGCAGGTGCCTGTAATATATTTGAGTGAACCATAGGCAGATAAATTGTTCGGCATGTCTAATAAGCTATGTTATGAATAGTAAATGTTTAATTTCGTAAAATTTCCAACAAAAAGTAATGATTTCATTGTGACAGAGTATAATTAGTTTAATTAATTCGCCCATATTTGTGCAATGTATGTAGCCTAGTTTATACAGGGTGATATGGGCAAACACCTATGTAGATAGTTTTGACTATGTAAAGGCACTCTATTTTATTAATTTGAATTGTGTTTCTATTTTTTTTATATTGTTTTGCTTTTTAAGTTTAAATCTTTGTTGCAACTATAGTGGCAAATAGGCATTTGGAGATTAAGATTGTCAATAATGATCTACTTGCTTCTCTTTTTCAATTATAGGACTTTGGATTCCATAGCACACATTTGTTTTGCACTGCAAGTAGCTCAATGGAAACCGGCTGATTTAGAGATTGTTTTCCTTATACAATCCCCCTGCAGCACATGTCCAGGAGCTTTCTATGTTATTTCTCTGTATTGGCTAGCTTTTGCCCAGTGTTATCATTTTATGTTCTTCACTCCGTTTATTTGTATTCCTTCCATTGAGGTGTCTTCCAATGGTTGATGTTCTAAAGAGGTGCAGACCACTCTTTGCCCCGCTTCACTTCTGGTCTTAGAATTTGCATTTTTTCTCATCAACATGATAACTGAAAAAAATTCCTCTATACTGGACAAATGATGTCTTCCACTTCTTGAGGCTGAGAAGCAGATTATGGTCCAGGAAGCACAGTGATAGATGTGTCTTAGAAGAGTGTCATAAGGAATACAAAAATGATTCCCATTAGCAACATCTAGGGTCTCCCATACTTCACAAATGAAGTACCTGTTTCCTTTGCTGTGGAGCAGCTGATATAAAGTTTCAATCAGTGAAAACATCAAATTCTTTTCAAGTTGTTGGCAAGTTTGCACTTTTGGATGGAAGGTCACAGGCTTTACATGAAGTGCTGCCGCATTTGCTAGGTGTGTCAGGGCTGCGGATCCAGGTTCAAGTCTGCTGACACCATGTTGGAATTTGCCATGAATTTATGCTCCACTAACCCATTGGTGATATCTGTGACAGCCGACAGATGCCATATACTGAGATTTCGCTTTACAGCTGCTTTCCGTATGCTCTGCACTCAGTTTATCGCCTGTGGGCACTCTCATCCCATAGAAAACACACACATGTCTGGTATTCTCAGAAGACTCAGAGGAAAAAAGTTGAAAGTCAAGCTGACTTGGCAGGGATATGTTACTGCATGAGGAGGGAATTACCATGTTTTGAAAAAAATAATGCTAAAAATCTGAATGTTGTGTTCAGAGTGTTTTACTGGCCGGTCATTCAGGACTAGGGAGGATTGGCTTGCCCCAACAGATTTCCTGTTTGTAGGAATTTAGATCATTCTAGTTTGTATACTTGGCACGTAGAACTGTGTGTGAAGTCTGTCATTAAATGAAGAGAGCAACATAAACAGTGTTTCTGCCACAATTTTGTGATCTGTGCTAATATTACATAATTCACTGTGTAAACATTATTCCCTCGGACAAGCAACACATATTTGGAATTATTGGACTTCAGGCATTCAGAGCAAGTTCTACTGTCACACCATGTGTGGTGCAGATCCATTCAGTATTTTCTGCTGCATGTCAGAAATAAATGTACTATGGAACCTAGTGGGGAAGTTCTAGGCACAGTAACCATACAGAAAATAATACATTTCTTTGCTATTATGTCCTCTTATGTATTAACGACTATTTTGGGATGTGTTGTAAATGGTACTAAAAAGTAGTTCACTTCATTGCCATATTTTGGCTTCTAGCTACAAGAGATGGCATTTTATAGTGTAATACAAATGTTATCACATTTTTAGTAACTCTCTGATAAACCCCTGCAATGCTAAACTACTACAAAGTGGTTTCAACACAGACAAGCCAGCAGCTCATTCTAGTTATTTAAGACCCGTTCATAGATAAATAAATTAGGCAAAAAATGACAGTATAAACTGTAATTATAACTGGATACATTTTTAACTTACATTCGATATGCAGAGAGACACTGCTTGTAGTGGACGCATGCACGGAGAGAAAGTATGCTGCACAATTCAGATGCTTCTGGTTATCCATCCTATTGACACTGAAGGTAACCTTGGATCTGTGAGATTGACTTCCATCAGCATTATCAACCGAGTAGCTGCTTATGGAATATGCTGAGCTCATATCCACACTCCAGGTGATGGTTGGGGGCGTTCCTGAGCACCTCCCCGGTGTCGTACAATATACCTGCCCCTCTTCACCCTCGATCAGTGATGACTGGACAACGATTTTTGGATTATCCTGAAGCTCTAAAAACAGAAATAATGATATTTACTAATATGTTGATTTTGTTGGTGGAGCAGAAGGTAGAGCACAGGGAATAATGCGAATCACATCACTAGGAGGGGTTTAAGATCTCTCAATATCGAAATTCAGCAAGAAAAGCTAGCTCTCCTGTCAATCACTGAGAGAAGATATTAACAGCAGTTGCGGCTCGTCCCCTGACAAAGTGGTGGCCCGGAGGAGAGAGGAGGGAGGAAGGGAGGAGGGAGGTGGGAAGAGGAGGAGGGTTTGGGGAAAAAAAAACCAATTCTTTAAGAAAAACCTTGCCTTTATCCCGCCGTCGCCATCTCCTGCCGCATCGTGCTCGTCCTGCTTCAGGGCACAGGATCCCAGAATGCACTGTGGCCAATCCTGAAGCTGCATGAAAGCAGCGTTGGGATTGGCCTGAGCGCCGGCAACTTGCGCTCCTAGGCAGACTGGGTGCTGTACCTGCTCTCTCCAGCCCCACTGAACATGAGGGTTTGGCCGGCCTAAGAGGGTCGGCCAAACCCTCATGCGCAGTGAAGGGAGTGCCCACCACTCCCTACAGCAGAGTTATCCCCTGGACCTGCCCCCAGGACTCATCAGAGTCCTGGGGGCAGGTCCAGGGGATTCAAATAAAACGATAATAAAATGGGTTTAAAACCCGTTTTATGATTGTTTTATTTGCTGGTGGTGGCCTTGGGGTTCCGGGGGGAGAGGGGGGGGGCAGAGGTGGGAGGGTTGTGGCGCTCCTCCGCTCTAATAGACCGCCGCCACTGATCAATAGCCATGTCCTGCCTCTGTTTCCAGAAATCAGGTCGTGCATTTTGCTTGGGCCAAGTATGTTGTGCATTAGCAGTCAGCACCAAGATATGCAGCTTATTCCCCAGTCCAAGGACAGTAATCGTAACTGTGTACTATTTATACACTTGATAAAATCGGATGCTTGGAGTGTGAGAATATATCAGGTGATATCAAAATGGCAACCTTGGCCTTAGTTTCTGATAATCTTAACACAGAGGGAAACAGGGGTAGGCTCTGGCTTTGAAACATTTAGGCTTGTAAACAGCCTTTGACAATGCTGAACTGTTGCAGAGTCTCTTTTAAGAGGGGTCAGAGGGTATATTCTGTTCTAGGCAGACTTCTTACTCTTCTGCATTCAAAACCTGTGGCTCTTTCAAAGTTTCAGTTAGCTGCTACAGGTTGAAATTTGTGAAGAGGTGCCTAGATCCACACTTCATGCGTGTTCACTGTTATCAACGTTTGGATGTCAGACAAGGTTCCAAAACTAAATCCAGTTTATTTGTACTTGTATTTTTTTGTTTTTGTTAAATGCAAAAAATACAATACAAATTGAGTTTCAAGGTGCAGTGGAAAGGAGATAGTATAAAGGCTCTACTGATTTGAAGTCCATAAGACATCAAGATAGATGCTGTTCATTGAATGATTTTTGAGGTTGGCTTTGAAAGTTCCTTGAAAGTTCCTAGAATAGAACATTTTCCACAAAGGAAGTAATATGTTCTATAATCATGTATCTAGATTGTGAGTTGTTTCTCTGCTAGACCTTTTCTTCTCCATTTGGTTATGGAACACTCAGTGTATCTGTCGGACATTTGGGGGCATATTTGTAAGAGGATATTGCCACCAGAACGTCACTTTTAGTGACTTTTTGGTGGCGATAACCCCTTCTCCTTATTTACAAAGCGGCTAACGCCGCCTTGTAAATAAAGCCCCTTTCATGCTTCACATAGCATGAAAGGGGCGTGCAATGGGTGTTGCAGTGACCATTCTGCCGCAACACCCATTGCTTTTTGACAATGCCCCAAATTTACAAGGCTGGGGAAGCGCCAAAAACTAAGACAAGGGAATGACTGGTCGTAGACTGGCAATACAAGGAGAACTTACTAATTTCTCCTCGTTTTTGATCTTTCCTTGTGTGCTGCATTCTGCAACACACATAGAAAAAGCAAATCACGTTTACAGATTGTTTATGTGCAGGAAGGAACACCCTTCCTGCACATAAACAGTCGCCCTTGCAGCGCAGGCACCCTTCTAACATGGTACAAGGGTGCCTGTACTGGCACTAGGCAGCTTTATTAGCGCTAGCGCTAGGGGAAAAACAGGGGTGCACTGTATTTTAGTAAATACAGTGCATCCCTGCATTTTAAAATTGTCAGGGTGCAGCATTACCAATTTTGGCATAACACTGCGCTCCAACATTTTTTGTAAATATGCCCCAAGGTTTCTTTATGACTTGGTGTGTGTGACTAGCTCTGTTAAGTACTAGGGGCCTTTCTCATGCAAAGCCTTTCAGATGACCCAGATAGTGTTTAGTATACCTTGTTGTTTGTTCTGTAATCAATATAGGTGGGGAATGATTGGAGGATATTCATTAATAATTCTTCAAACCAAAATTATTCTTATGGCTCTCTTTTGGACCATTGCAGGTTTTTCAACGGGGCATTCGGGAAAGCCAATGAGCAGTAGAATAGTCTGCATAAGAGCATAGCTCGAACAAGGATCTGCTGAGGTTTTCTGAGGTTGGAGTTGATTTTGGAGATATTATCAAGAACATACTTGTGAATCCTACTTGTGAATCCTGCTTGATGAATTCTCAAGGGATTTTTTTGCACTCATCCATTATTTTTCTTCCACTGCTACTGTTCAGAATATGAATGTTGTGCATTCAGAATATTCATTCTGTACCTGGATAGGTATCCTGAGTAAAGATGCTTCTTTCAAAATGGGAAACTGAGGCATCAGGCACAATACATATTCAGAGTAACCTAACTTTCATCATGCATAAGTGTTGCATTCCTATGCATATGTTATAGGTATTAAGCTGTGGAATGTAGAATGCTTTTACGTCATGTTTATCTTCACACAATAGGTTTTTCCTGCTTTCTAGTTCTAGATTCTCTGTGGCTCTGCTGGTTGGAGACCTGGAGCAAGAGGGCAGGGTGCTGACGGATGGTCTCCATTTGCATTATACTTTTCTCTAAGAAATTTACCTTATTAACTGCTGGTTGGAGTTGATGGTCATCTCTGCATAAGAAACGCTTTCAGTTGCTACAATAACTATGGCAAATTTAATAAATGGAACCAACGAATCAAGGCCAGGATTGTCTACACTAACAATTTCGGGCACAAGCTTGCATATTCAATACACCATTCCAACACACAACCCCTACAGCACAATCAAATGACACCTCACTCACTGCTCTAAACATAATCCTATTTTTTCAATGTTTTTGGTGTTTAGCAAATAGTACTATTATATTTTAGTCAATCCAGAGCACCTACCTACCAAGTGGGTACTCACTCCATCACCCAGAATAATCTAAGAGAACACCTACTCCAGGAGAAGCACTTTATTCATGTATCAAAAATGTTGCAAACCCTAAATAGAAATTTCAGTTGAACATCTCTACAAAAAAGTTAATGGCAGAATACAAGATTATCTTCGAGATTAATGCAATAGCCCACCTGTCAGGACTTTCTTTTTTTAAGTTTAAAGAAGGCATGTATTTAGTAAGTATGCAAACATAATACAATAAATGAGAAAAATACATCATGAGCATATAAAACAATGGTAAGTCATATATGAAGAAAGAAAAGGAAGAAAGGGGGAACGGGAAGAAAAAGGAGGGGAAAGGATCATATATCATCAACTAAGCAAAACAATTATACATAAATGTTTCCAAATGTATAAGATTAGCATGCAACAATGGAAATATAATGATTTAATAACATTATTTATAAAAGTCAAGGAGGTTTGGTTACTTCCTCAATGCAGGGCTTATGTAAAGATGTCTTTTTGGCCGATACATTTAAGAACTCAGCTACAGGTAACCAAAGAAGATCTCTTTTAATAGCAAGCGTGATGGGATGTATGTAAGCTTTGTCTAGCCTATGATTGCAGCAGTCTCCATACCACCATACCTGAAAAGATACAGCAGACGCATCTTTCCATGACTTAGTAATCTGTTGAAAAGCAACAGCAAGGAGTAAATCAATTATACGTACATCGGTGGATTGAGATGACTAAACTTCGGAAATGCTTCCTAGAAAAATATGAGTTAAAGAAAAGGGAATATATATGTGAAAGATAGTGTTCATTTGTTGCCAGACTGGAGTCCAAAATTTATGAATAAATGGGCATTCGAATAGCATATGTTTGAGATCTGCTGATGGAGTAGTACATGACCAACACTTTAACTGGGGTAAACAAAAGTCTACTATAAATGAAAAACAAGGTTCAGTGGTATTCGCTGCTCTAGAAGACTTCCTTATTTTAGTCCAAATTTTATTCCATATTGGAATAGGAAAGGACTTGTCCAGATCAGATTCCCAAGAACATTCTACTTTATCTTGAGTAAGGGAATATCTGTTACATGTTTATATATTTGAGAAGCGGAAGGAGAATTGCATAAAATCATTCGTAGGGCAGGAGGTGAAGAAGTAAGTGAAGGATTATGGATAAATTATTATAAGAAGCTTGAGCTATTGAGGTCAAGGATAGGTATTTAAGTTGACATGAAGAGGGGAGAGAAAAGCGGGATTGGATTATAGAAAAGGGGACACAGAGTCCATCTTGAAAAAGTTAATGAGTCCATTTAAGTCTGTGAGCTAACCAATCTTTCCAAAAAATAAATTTGTTATTAAGCTTGATAACTTGTAAGCACTTTCTAATGCTGTCTTCTCATCTCTCTCCCACCCTGCTAATGTCTGCTAAACCTGGCTGCAGATCCAAAGGCCTAACTCTGTCATGTTTAAAGTAATTGCTTTAACCATATTGTGGTCGTTGTATTGTGTCCTAGGACTCCAGGAAAGGACAGTGAGAATAATTTAGGGGCAGGCAATCTTTCTAATTTTCAACCAGGGAGTGGTTTCTCGATGTAACCAATAAATGGAAAGGGTATAAACGCTCCTGAAGAAACCCCCAGACGTGTTCCTGCATCATAGTAGGGTTCAAACATGTTGACCTCAGAATGATTGGGTGAACAATACCATAATAGTATTTGTTTCTTCCACCCCTCCATTTATTTTACCCTCCTATTGGATAGGAAGGCAAACAGCAAATGAATAAAACTGATTAATTTTCTTCTATCCTAATGCAATTTCAATGTTTCTGCGTGAAGCCATTCTTTCCCTTTAAAAAAAAAAGACTCCAAGAGGTTTTGTAAACCTCTTTTACACCATGTTGGTGCTGACATAGAAGCAACCCCAATGATGAAGCATACCAGGTTGTGTGGGTTACATTCATTTTTAAATTAATTTGTCTGACAAGGCGAGGCAGCACGAATACAGTAGAATACAGACATTCAGGATAGTGGGAGCACCTACTGTGACCCTCAACTATAGCCCACCATTTCTATTATATGTGTAAGGACAGAATGATAAAAACAAGAGGTCATGGGGGCCGATTCAAAGAACTAATCTGAGACAAAATCCTAAACTTACTACTTCTGGTATTCACAGAAGGCTTTTACGATTTTTGGTATTCACAGAAATCACTTGCGACTCCTAACTTTACGTCCACAGTCGGGCCGGAATCTCCACACCCGGACCATACTCTCCGCACCATGACCGTATTCTCTGGCTTGGGCCGTAGTCTCCAGCTCGAACCGTAATCTCCGGCTCGGGCCGGATAAAGTGTAATCAATGGCCTGGAATGCAATTTTTACAAAAAGGAACATTAGGAATGTGTGATAAATGGTAGAGGAGGTCATGAAAAATAGTTTGGGCAGGGAAAAGTGTATGGCCAGACACTACATCATAACCCAGAAAAGTTTTCCCCTGAGAGGAGAACCACTTTCGGCTCCGTTACTCCGTGCAATTGAGCACGTAAGACGTGTAAGGCATGAGCAGATATTATTTTACAGTTCCTTCCTTTGAACACAGATGATGGTTACGTCTTTTTAAAGAGAGCGTCTAATTTAAATATTGAGATATATCTAAATTAAGAGAACAACACGAGATTGAGAGGGAGTGGTGACATAGTTCTTATCAAGCTTTGGGGCAGAACGCTCAGGCTACATTTATCAAATCTATCAGATTATCTGGAACAATGCATGTATAATTAGGAGTACGGGCTGAAAGTACTTTATGTGGATGAAGTGATTATATGCACCCACAGGTTTCAATAAGGATTCAGGTTGAGGGCAACTCTACAGCGCAATAAAGAGAGACTTGTATTATTTGTCTTGAAAAAGATGGGATATCAGTAGAAAAATCGAAACGCGTCGACGCATCGCTCACATAATTAGTGGAAGTAATTGGATCTGTAGATACTGAAAGAATATATTGTATCCAGGCCCAGTTATACAATCGTTCCAACGGATATGTTCTTTGAATGACAAAAACATATTGTCTTTTCTTTCTCTCTCTATGTTATGTGATGTACTGTTGTTTTAATTGTATTAAATGCATTGGGTTTTAAGGAATAGATAGATAGCAACTGTGATTATTTTTATGAGATAGATAGCAACTGTGATTATTTTTATGAAATGTTTGTGATATATAAACATGTTTTTTAATAATAAAAAAATATTTTGTGATAACATTTTTGGGCTTTATGATATAATTTTTAGTTCTATTACATGAGCTGTAATATTGTATCTATTTGAACTTGTGACTCTAATGTGGGTAGAGCTCTTTCGTACTGTTTGTGGAACAACCAAGGGATATTTTGCTTCTACTTGTCTTTTGATGCAAACCAGGCCGCAGCTCTTACCCTTCTGGATCTGTCCACGACCATTGACACAATCTCCCCTACCTTACTTAATGAGCCTTTGCAGGCCTAGAGCATATGGGATTTGGCCTTGTAATAGCTCACATCATTACTGATGGACAGATCCCAGATGGTGAGCATACATGAATTCAAACCTGACCGCTTTTCCTTGCCTTGTGGGGTTCCTTAGGGGTCCTCCCTGAACCCAACGCTTTTCAACTTATACATTGGCCAGACTTATCTGATCCTTTGGGCTGCAGGTAGTGTCGTATGCTGACAACACACAGATCATTGTATCCATTTCTAAGGACATGGATGCCACAGCGGGCAACTTCAGTAATTGCTCTAGCGCTGGGAGGCCTTCTGGTAGCCATGCGCTCTATAAATGCCAATTCATTCATTCATGAAGGTGGTGGCCTCATGGATGAGAAAGAACTGCCTTAAATTGAATGCCGAGAAAACAGAGGTGTTGATGTTCGGGGCCAATCACCAGTATGGAAAAAAAAATCGGGGTCAGTTGGGTTAGGGATATTACCAACCCCTAGTAACTCAGCAAAAAAACTATGAGTCATCATGGACAGTGACCTATCTTTTGATCTTCAGGTCAATCGCACAGTGGCAACCTGTTTCTGGATCATTAGAACCCTTCAGCAGATTTTTCCTTACATCTCCCTCCCTGCTCTGAAACAGGTGTCCCTCGCACTAATCTCAACCAGAACTGACTACTGTAACACACTCTACTAAAATGACCACTCTAGCCAAACTACAATTGGTGCGAAATTCAGCATCAAGGCTGACACTAGATATTCCGAAATATATGTCAGTCTCAAAAGGATTGCATGAACTTCACTGGCTTCCAATACAGAAGCGCGTCACACATTCGCGGTCCATGCAGGTAACATCGGTGGGGCGATGGAGCCCTGTTGGGGGATTCCGACGGACGATAATGAGGGAAAATTCATTATTTATTTAATTTTCCCTCTGCATCGTCCTCGACATCACCCCCCCACCTGGCCCCACCACTGTTACATGCACGGACCGCGGCTGGAGTCACATTTAAGGCCATATATATTGTTCATAAAGCACTGTATAATGCCAGTCTAGGGGAGTTAAAACCATGTTCCAGTGGTACTACCCTTGCGGACTTCTCAGATCAGCAACCTACCACCTAGTTGTCATCCTCAAAGTTCAGAGGAAAAGATAGGGAAGCAGGGCCTTTTTGGTTGTAGCTGCCAAAATCTGGAATGCCGCCCCCCTTCATTTAACTAATATTTAACTGCATGCACCCTTCAGGAAAGCCTTAAAAACCTGGCTATTCTCTTTGTAATCAGGCCAGGGTAATGGGCAGGGCTACCTTCAGGATCACCATTTAGCACTATGACACCTCTGGGCATTGTTGTGCTCTACAAATCAGTATCATTCATTCATTCATTCATTCGTACCAAACCGTATCACTTCACAAGAGATCATTCAAAACAATATCACACTATGCCACACAACACAACATACATATCAAAACTGTTGCCATATTACGCCTTTTCCACCCCAGTATGTTGCACTGTTCACATAATACAAATTTTGAACAAATGTCATAATTGCACAAAATGTAGTTATAGGTTGAGAGGGGTTGAAGCCCCACTCACCTAACAACCACAATAATTGTCAAGGCAAATCACAAAAGTCACTAAATTAACCTGTTCTTAACTCAGAGATATTGTTATTTCAGAGTCTTTTAATGAAAATAGCACCAAGAAGCAGATTGCGCTAGTCTGGGTTATCCGGGCGCACTAGACCGGAGAAAGTCAAAAGTTCAGGCAGACCGTTATGGAGCACGGGTCAGATAGAGGAACCATGTTACTTCTTATGCGAAATAGGGTTATTGGAGGAGGGGGGTGTGAGCCCTTCTCATGTAGCAGGCACAGTTCTTCTCAGGGTGAACCATAAATGTCACTAAATTAACCTGTGGTTAACCCTTTGGTAGATTGGCACAAAAGCAGTCAGGCTTAAATTAGAGCCAACTTGTAAAGTTTTTATGCAGCTTCCAAACACTGAAAACACAGTGAAAACATAACAAAAGAAAAACCCCACACCAAATTTAAAAATCAGAGTAAAATTTTATAAATAGAATGACACCAAAACAACAAAACTCCAATCAGTAGAAATGTAGTAATGAATTTTTAAAGTTTAAAGTGAAAAATAGAGCAAAAGACAATAACAAAGCACCAACCGCGGGTATCTGGACATGCGATACTGGGGCAAAGTAGAAAGTGGAACATGGTATGCCTACACAGAGTGGATTTGGCCCCGTCTTGGAAGAAGTTTTGAAGAAAATGTCTGAGAAGGTAAAGTTCAGTGGGACAAGGCAGCCAGTGGTGTCTGAGGAGGTGCTGTGCTCATCGGGGAGCTGCTGGACGAGGATACGGTGAAGATTTGTTCATTAGTCACTTTTTTGGAAGTTGAAGATCTCCAGCTGCAGGGTGTAGCCGACAAGATTTCCACGAGGTCCGAAACCAGTCTGCGAGGACCCGCTGAATGTGATTTGCTGCTGTGGAGAAGAACATAGCTGCAGCTACCGCAGTCATGCTGACAGGTAATGCACCGGGGGCAGATATGTGAGCAGGTAGGTCCTGATCTCCTGCTGGTTCTCAGAGCACTTTTGGGCAGAAAATGTTGCCAAGTCCCAAGTTCCACACTTTGTTGATTGGGCACATTTAGTACCATTTGCAAGGGTCCAGGACTGAGTGGGCACCACTTGGAGAGTCATTCTGGGTCCAGGTGCAGGTTCAAGATTGCTGGAGCCTTTTCTGTCCTTGTGGCTCTGAACAGGACAGCAAACTAGTCAATGGAGTAACCCTGGTAGTCCTGAGTTCAAGACGAAAAGCAGGTCTCAAGCTGTAGGTCAGTCCTATTCGGCCCAGAGTAAGCTTCAGACAGCATGGTAGTCCTCTGGGACCAGCAGGGCAGTCCTCTGAAGTACACATCAGGTCTCAGCCAGCAGGGAAGTCCTGTAAGAGTTCTCTGCAGGTCCAGAGGTGAACTGAAAAAAGGATGAGAGTCTCATCCAGAACTTATTTCTGTAACACAGTGCCACCTTTGAAGTGGAAGGAGCTTCTGGAGTTTATCCCCCACAGA
The DNA here is from genome assembly GCA_963921515.1 of Calotriton arnoldi. NCBI lineage: Eukaryota > Metazoa > Chordata > Amphibia > Caudata > Salamandridae > Calotriton > Calotriton arnoldi. The sequence goes on from CAWUFW010025234.1 coordinate 40,760, forward strand.
GGGTTTTGGAATTTCCTGCTTTCCTGCCTATTTCCAGGATGTCTGGGGTCACAAAAGGCTAGTAGAAAGTTCTTTGTGTGTATCCTGAGGCAGCTCCTTTGAAGTGGGGCTGTGATCAGCTCTGCCTTTCCTATCTTTTCAGGATGGCCTGTTCTGCCAACCACCAGTCCACCTTTATGTCACTGTCCGGGAGGAATATACAGAGGCCAACTGACGACTATACCTAGTTATGTTACCTGAGATACCAAATGGTTAGGACAAGCAAATGTCAACTTTCTTCAGTGGCATTTTCACTTTGTGACTTAAAATTCAACCTTACCATTAAAGAGGATTTATATTACAATTATTTAAAGACCAAACATGACATGTCTACCTGTTCCCAAACAAAAGTTATGACTTAATAAAAGTAATAAGGCAACCCAACGTTATCCTATAGGAGAGGTATGTCTTGTAGTAGTGAAAGACGTATTTGAGAGCTAATGGGAAATGTAAAAATTAAAAGTACATGTCCAAATTTTTAACAGCAGAGTATCCTCCCCTAAGGGCTTTTTAGGGCCCAATTAAGGGTGACGTAAATGTATTAAACAGAAAGGTTTAGACTTGGCAAAGGGTATTTTTGCCATGTCCAAATGACAGTTTAAAAGTGCACATAGGCTGCAAAGGCAAGCCTGATACATGTTTCATAAGGCTACTTATGTGGATTGCGCAATCAGTGCTACTAGTCCCCTAGTAGCATTTAATTTACAGGCCACAGGCACATATAGTACCACTTTACTAGGGACTTATATGTAAATTAAGTGTGGCAATTTTACCATGTTTATGGGAGTGAGCAGAAACATTTTGGCACTGGTTAGCAGGGGTAGAGTGTACAGAGTCCTAAACAAAAATGAACTCCAGCCAAACACGAGGAGGGAAGGCAAAAGGTTTGGGGGAATACCACCCTCAGGCTGACAGGATAACAGTCCAGCTGAAGAGTTACCTTCTCAAGTCCAGTGCAAAGAATTCCATTTGAATTGAAGGAGGCTGTGAGGAGGAAGCTTTCGGCACGGAGAGCAAGTTGAGCGTTGCAGATGGCCGTTGCTGGAGCAGGAAGAGCCAGTCGTCATTGTAGTCTTGCATTGGTTGTTCACTGTAGAAGGTGAGTGTGGGTCCGAAGTGCTGGTCTCATGTTGCCAGTTGTCATTGACAGTCACTGTGGGTGTGGGGAGTAGATCTCATAGGTCAACGCGGTCTGAAGAGTTTTTCAGTGAATGGCCACATTTGGCGTAGCAAAGACCCCAACTTTGGCATTGTCACCTTTTACTTCTGGAGGAGCTCTTACAGATGCCAGGGTTGAGGACATGATGCACCTCATGGGGATCAGGACTCACTTCAGCAGAGGCCTGGAGTAGGGCTCAGTCAGTTCCAGTTGTTGCTGGACAGTTGCAAGGAGGCCACTGGACGTTTTTTGTGTCCCTTTAGCTCACACAGGATGGCAGTCAACTGGCTCCTGGAATCACTCTGGGTAGCCTGGTATCAAGGCAAGTAGGTCCAATCTTCCTTCTTCAGACCTCAATGCAGTCCTTCTAGCAGCATGGCAGTCCTTTTGGCAGCAGAGTTGTCCTTTTTCAGAATCTACCACAAGTTAAGAAGTTTTCAGAGGAGTGGTTTTGAAGGTCCTAACTTTGTACCTGGTGCTAGCCAACACCCCCAAAATGTGTTCTGGTCAGTTCTTCCCCTTCCCCTGGTCCTGGCTCTAAACTGTCTAAAGTGACAAATGGCAGGCCTGGTGTCTGGTTCCTTTGTGTGTGTTGCAGGGAAGATTCTTTGAAATGTAATCGGTGCAGGGTACAGCTCCTCCTTAGCCATTGTGCCAGGAAACCCCCCTCCCAGCTACACCTAGTCCCATCGTTCACTGTCTGGGCCTAATACCCATTCCTGATGGGAGAATCATAACAAGCCCAGGCAGCTGTAAACTCCTAGAAAGGACCCAGAATCTTTGGGCAAGAAATTACCAACTTTCTAAAAGTAGCATTTCTAAAACTGTAATCTGACTTTACTATTAAAGAGGATTTTAAATTACAATTAATTTGAGTGTAAACAGTTTTTCTCTATCTGTTCTCAATTTGAAGTTAGCACTTGGAAATTGAAATAAGGTAACAGTGTTATTTTATGGGAGGGACAGGCCAGTCCTTATAACAGTGAAAAATGTCTTTGGGAGTTTTTCAGTGTCAGGACATGTAAAACTTAAACACACTACTTTTTAAATTGATTGCACCCTGCACTATGAGCCTTTAGGGGTTTCTTATAAGTATTGAAAAGGAAGGATTAGGCCTGTCAAAAGGCTTATTTTGCCAGGTTAAAATAACAGTGTCAGAATCTGGTTCAAAGGGCCACAGGACAGGCAGGAGTTACTGGACCCAACCGTGTGGGTTGAGAGCTTTTACTCCTGCTGTCCTGGGGCCCAACCTACGATGTATTCCATCAACTGGGCTAAGTACCCCTTCAGCATTTGACTCTTAATAGTAACACTGGTTGAACAGTCAAGGGCTCCTTTGGAGGGGAGGGTAGATACATGGGGTTGAACACAGACTCACAACTCAAAATACATGGAGCAGCAGCAATAAATTATTGTCCAACCAAATACTGACTTTTATGAAAAAAGAGAAGTATTTTATTTTATCACTAGTAACACAAGCTACACAGTTGCCTCTGAGGTCGAGGCTCTAGTGTTTCATAGCCAGTTCCCTGTGTCCCAATCTCTCCTTGCTCTACCTACAATGGTTATTCACACAGGTTAAGCCTCACTAGTAGTTCGAGTCCCAGGAGTCTAATCCGATTTTTTATTCCGATTTTCCAGTACCAAAACATGCAAGTTCCTTCGGATTGACTGGCACAAATTCAGTTTTTCTCGCACCTGCAAGGTTGGAGTGACCAGAGTTCCTAAGAGCCCCTTTGTGGGCCCTTGAGCAGCAGCGGATGGTTAAGATGGGTTCATTGGCATCCCAGGCAGGCTGCTCAAAGCGATTCCCAAGTTCCTCCCCCGCAGCCAGAGCTTCCTTGCAGCTTCCCTGCAGCTCCTCCAGCAGGGTAAGTCTTTGGCTCATCCCATGGTGCGGGAGGAAGTATTGCAAAGGTCCTGTTGCTGATCCCTCATTCCAGTGTTGATGCACAGGGGTTCCCATGACTTCCTCACTCCTCTGGCAATGATTTATTGCTAGTCCAGTTGACCCCCTCAGACATTTGTGGTCCTGGCATATCGTGTTAATGACTCTTCACCGTGCAAGGGTCATGGCCCACTCCACCCAGCAATCCGTCCACGGCAGCCGCTCAAGGCATATGGAGTAACTGATCCCTCACTGCACATGGGCTCTGGCCCAATCAGCAGAGAAATATGCCTGGCTCACTTCACGGCGGCAATCCTCTGGCATACGGGGGCCACTGACTTTTTCCTCCATACTGGCAATGACCCGATCAGAGCAGCAGCTATCTCGTCACACCTCTAAAAGGCAGTCAATGCAGCAGGTTTCCCCACTAGGCCTCACTCACTCCAATGCTCTCCTGTTCCACATAGAGCACATTGGTCTTGCAAACAGGCAGGAGTTGGTGCTCCAGGCCCCAGGGCAAGCAGTCTTGGATTCCCTGGGTGAAGTCCCCTCACCCAGCAGGGAGACTATCAGGCACATATGCACCAAGCACATGCATTTAATATACACACACTGAACAGCACTGTATCCTTCATGTACTTTGCGACTCAAAGGCACACATATACCCAAAGTAGGTAAACCATGCATGCACTCACTCCAGTGACACAGGTTAACAAGTACTCCTACTGTTCACTACAAGGTATGCTGCCACCACCGCACTCATGTTGTTTATTCCTGGTAAAGCCAGTATCCTTTCACCACTATGAGGGCAACACTTTGGGCACCCTTTCAGGTCTAACAAGACCTTAAAATATGAGACAGGCCTTTGTTATGCTGCAGATGCATGATCCGTGTTCGCCTATGATGACAAAAATCAGCATATAGGGATCCAGACATCAATACAGGTGGGGCACTCAGAACAGCACTGCATGCTCATTACCATGCAGAGTACTTTTCCGACAGGTAGTTTAAAACTGCCCTTAATACTGCAATGACAGGCCGAAAGGTGTTTTATGCTGTTATTTTAATGGATGGTGCAATGATTGCTGCAGCCTACTAGTAGCATTTCATTTACAGGCCTGGGGTACATGCAGCATCATATACTAGGGGCTTACAAGTAAATTAAATGTACCAATCAGATTCAGGCCGATTTTGCCATGTTTTAGAGAGAGAGCACAATCACCTTACCACTGGTCAACCAGGAAAAAGTGCAAAGAATCCTAAAATCCAACAAAAACGGTTTCAGTAGAGGAAGGCAGTGGAAGTGAAAGATCTAGGGTGACCCTGAAAAAAAGGCCAGGTCCAACAACCATAATATGCCATTCTACACCATAAATGACAACACTACACCACAAAACATCAAACCCTCAAACATCATGCCATATCACCCTCATATAACATGGTGTTCTCATACTTCACATCAGGCTTTTTCAAACTATATAACACAACATGACAGCACACCATACATCTCCACAGACAAACCCATACCACACAAATAAATTAATTTACATTTTGAAGAAGTAACTTTTGTGTTCAGGCTTATTAATAAAAATTAAATTACTTACATGTAAGAAATGTTTAAAAAGTCTAAAAAAGGAGGGTTCTGGTGGGGGTCACTCTTTATATGTCAAATATATATAGGTTGCTGTTAATTACAGCAGTGCAACGGGGATTGCACAGTGACTGGCTTGGTAAAAACAAGCCTTCACAATACTATGGCATCGAACTGGTTGAAAGAGAGGGAGGAAGACGCTGAGGCCATATTTGATGAAAACGGGACTGCCATCACAGATTGTGCATACAGCCCACCTGCAAGCACTCCTCCTGAGATGGATCTCCAAGCGAGAATGCAGAGACTTGAGAAATTTAGTAAAAAAAAGATCTCCAAATGGTGTGAGTGTAAGTCACTAGAATAGTACTTGGAAGTGGGTAGGGTACCGAGAGGGCTGCTGTGTTGATTGCCCCAATCTACGAGAATCGAGACCTGAAAATGCTGCAGGAATGGACCGTCAATAGTGCAGAATCGTCTAAGAACATGAGGATGATTCTTGTGAAATATGCTAAATTGGACAGAGACAAGATAATGGAGGAGATATGAACACTTGAATAGGAGATAAGCCAGCATTTCAAACAAGAAGTGAAGCAAAAATTTGAAAAAGATCTGGAGAGCAAATTGAAGAAATACGAACAAACAATCAAAGACCACAAGACAATAAAGTTTACACAAGATAAAATAGATTACCAAAAGGGACAGATCTACACCTTTGTGCGCTGCTTTTATAACTTACACAGACAAAAACTCTCTGAAAAAACATATCCAGCATCCAAACAAGGAAAGCAGACATCAACGGAGACAAACTCAGAATTTAGTTCAGAGTTAAAAACTGACCCGGAAGATGGAACTGGGTTGTCTGTAGGTGGGGGAAACAATCGTTGTAGGAAGGTGGAATCTGACTATATGGTTGCCCCCACTTTTTCCTGGTGTTTTGCTGGTTTATGACTTAGTTGGACTGGGACCCTGCTATTCAGGGCCCCAGTCTATCTGCTCTCTCTAAACGACATGGAGTGCACTCTAGGTGCACTAGTGATTGGATACTGTGGTGCCTTATGAGTCCCTAGTATATGGTACCTTAGGTGCCAAGGGCATAGGTACTTCACAGGCCTACCAGGGGCTGCAGCATGTGTTATGCCACCCCTGGGAAGCAGTCTAAATCTGACACCACAGGCCTGCTACTGCAGCCTGGGTGAGGTGGTGCTAGCACCCCTCACTGAGATATAGGTTTCCTATATCTCTCCTGCACACACATATAAACCTATCAGTCACCCCTAAGGCAGGCCCTATCAATCCTGAGGGCAGGGTGCTTGGCTTCTATGTGAGGGGGTGCCTCTGCCTGAGCAGGGCCCCTCTGCAGCTCTCAGAGTCTATTCTCTGGTGCTGTTTGTGGATGCGGTTAAACCATATACTATTTAAGTGCATTATATCCTCGCGGTAAATGCTAACTTTGGAATGGCTGCATCAAAACATGTCGTGTTTGGTGTCAAACATCTTGGAATACTACCCCCCGCCAATCTTGGCGGCGGGGGTAGCATTCCACCCTTCTAGAGGGATAAGACATGTACCTGCTGTGGAAACGCGGTAGAATCCTAAAGAGCCCTGGCATCACAAAATGGATGCCACCAGTCACAGACACTGGGCTGCCCTCCTGCTGATGACCGAAACTCGCAGTGGAGGAAGCCCAACAATAGGCATCCTGTCACAGGGAGGTGTAACCACCTTCCAGACAGGGTTTAGTGTATTGGGGCTGGGTGGGTGCACTCTTAGAGTGCTTTGAAGTCCTGCACTGGGGGAGCAGAAGGCTCCTCTGTGCATATGCCAGTTCAAACCAGCTCAGGGGCTACCTGCCCCTGCTCTGGCGCGAAACTGGACAAAGGGAAGTGGGTGTAGCCACCCCCTCCCTTGACCCTCCCATAGGTGGGGTCATAGAGCTAGTCCATCCCCTCTTTTTAGTTTAAGAGGGGGAACCTTGCCATTGCAAAGCAGATAACCCCTGGACGACGCTCTACAGAAGAATCCTGGCCCTTCGACGTTCCACTACCTTTGGAAGACAGAAGAATCTCCCTTGGAGTCAAGGAGTGACTCCCCTGCTTGGCAGGCACCAAAAACGACAACGACGGTCGCAAACTACGCCGCTCCCGCCGGAGTCCGAAGTCCCTGCAGCCCAAGAAGTGGATTTCCTGACCTCTCCCAGGCCATCGTGAGTCCCCAGCGAAGCTGAGGCAAGTGGACCCCCGAGTAACGAGGAACCGCGACCCCTGGGTACCGTGCACTATTGTCGAGTGCAACCCCTTCACAACGTTCTACGAACTTGTGCTTTGGACCACGTGTGGTCCCGACCTCCAACAGGAATCCCTCCGAAGATCAGAGGCCTACACCGTCCCGAGTGACCGTGGGCCCCTGTTGAGTGATTCCGCCCGAGGTGTCTTCGCGATCCCTTGCCCGCTGGCTTGTGGGTCCCCAGAAGACTTCCTAAAGAAACCAAAGGGCTCCCCTGGTTGCTCCAGGCCTGCCCTGACTTACCCTCGCTGGGTGAGTCCCTCAGACCTTGCTGGTCTGCGCCATCGACTTTTCTTCATCTCCCCGAGACTTGCGGCTGCCAAGGCTTGTTGGCTCCGATCGAGTTGCCGACACC